>JAZGTJ010001780.1:0-37191 GCA_036877575.1 Botia almorhae
AGAGTGCCGCCAGCCGGAGATACGTTGCGTGTCCCCCGCGCACCCCAAGAGCAGCGAGTGGCCGGAAGCCACTGAGAGCACGAGCCACCGCCGCACACTCGCGTCGCCAGGAGGGACGCAACCCCGAGCACGAGCCGCACGAGCCGCACCAGCACCAGCAGCCAGCCCGGCTGCTTCCCCCACGCACTACACACCCCCATTCCTGCAATAAATCCACCCTCCGGGGTATCTTTGAACCGCCTACCTTGTCGTGTGATTCCTCACCCGTGACAATATATATTACTTTTACTTTTTTCTTACTAGATTAAGATTATTACTTAAGATTAAAACCTTAAAATTAAAACCTAAATTGTGGGGTGTGAGGCACCCATTGAAGCTCTGCTATAACCTGTTACCCATTTTTAGGTTGTGACCCACTAGTTGAGATCCACTGAGTTACCCAACAGGTAATACAACAAAAAAATGAAGACCTTTCTATTCAGGAGAAAGAGGACCTGGGCCTCACTCCTCAAGGGTCTCTCTCTTTCTCTCTCTCTTTGTTTCCCAGTTGGCTGGTATTTATTACTAATCTGAAAAACACTGCACTTCAAAGGTCCTTCTAATTTCCTGTGGTGGGTTAACTCACAGACAACAGGATCAGATTACTGACTGAGACGATTTCAACTATCTGTCAACCAACCAACAGAAGATCCTGTAATCATTAATCAAAAGCAGAAGTTGTCTGAACAGCTCCACAAAAGGATAAGAGTATCTCTCAGTCTGGGACATCATACATCTTACAGTGTTGGCAATTATTTGATGCAGACATACAGCAGCATAAAATTCATTGTACCTAACATTACAGTTTACTGCAGGGATACACCAATGTTGAAGTTTTGATAGACACTGATATTTGACGGATTAGGATAGCATTAAAATCCCAGAGTAGGTCTAGGAAACCTACATTTTTCTAAGATCCTTTATTTTCTTTTGTTTTAATACCCAATTCACTACAGGACATATGAAAATTATGAAGAAATGGGCAGCTGCAAAAACAGCTGCAAAATTTATTGCTGCGTGCACAGTGCACGATCTTGCATACTTTACTGGGAATGCAGTCCAGGTACCTAAATTATCTCTTTAAAAGAGCTAATTTCATTTGATGAAATAACCCTGCCATGATCAATAGAAAATGCACAGGAACATCTATTTTAAATTTAATTCTGTAGTCACAAATGTATTGTTACATATAGTATACTATAGTACATTAGTTCATTCAAGAATTACATTTATCTAATCTGAGACCTGCTATATTTAAATTTCTGTTCTACTTGTAAAGGTTGCGTTACAATTGTCTTAGACAAATGTTTTGGATTTTATGGTACAACAACACTGATGATATCTCAATGGGAGTTGAAAATTAGTGGTTCTAATTAATCAAATGGGATGGTGAATCCCATACATTGGGGAGTAGGTTTTCCAGGGCACTGTAACCTAATATCAACTTTGGGATGATCTGCTTGTAAGACACAGAATACCTCCACATTCTCCAGCTTTCCTCTAAAAAGAAGCAGACGGCCTGTTCGCTCCCTGCCACCTTACCCTGACCCTGACCCTGACCCTGGGGAGCTTTTGCCCTCCCTGATGACTGACTCGATGAATCAGTGTCTCAAAAATGAAAAATCATATGAGGCTTTTTTTGGTGGCTGATACATTACTGTGATACCCATGGATCTAACTCACCTTTGTTCCTTCCGACAACCACAGGATGTAGATTAAGTCATATGATTAAAGCAATATAAAAGGACAGAACCTAGTACCTCATGCTGTGCTACAGCCCTGAGAAACATGTATGGCTCATACCTCTATATTTCAGTAACTTCCTATTTTCTCCTCTTACAGGGTCCCATGTGTGTACATGATTAATACGAATGTCTGTGCAATAGCAAGCGCGCTCCATCTCTCCCTCCGAGAGTATTATTAAATTCTCCATCTTCTTTTAGGAACTTAAAAACTCTCATGTCAAAGGTAATGTGATAGAACACCTAATATAAAACTGCTTCCATCAGTACATGAACTACACATATAGTGTTTTATGCCTGAAATTAACATGTGCTCGGAGGGACAAAAAAAACAGTGTAGGGTTGACACTTTCAATTGTGCATCTGCAAATGAAATTGAATAAAGCACCTCAGGTACTATGTTGTAAATTCAAAAACTTTTCACCATAAATCAAAGTAATTACATAACTAATGCTGACCTTTGTCTCTTCCTCTTTTCACTCTGTCTTCTTACCTTTCGTTTATATTCTCTATCCTCTGGCCATTAAAGGGCATGATGTTGGGGGTGTGGCTGTGGCAGGGAGAGGTAGGAGCGGAGGTGTGGCCTTTCCCATTTTGGAATGAGTGTCTTCGGCTACGTCGTCGTTCTAAACCCCGCCTCTCAGGCGTGCCCCCTACACTGGCCCTGCGGCGGCTTTTATGTCCAGATAAAGTAGGCTGCGCTTCATCATCACCATCCTCATGACGAAGAGTTGTCTTTTTTTTAAAAACAAATACCACATCAATATTCTGTATCACATTTTAGTCTACAGGTTGTCATATAATTTAAACAGGATCATCAAGGTATTGTCTATCTAAAAATCTAAGGCATGCTGAGTAATTACTAACATCATAGATGTTCAACTGCTCCACCAGGTCCAGGTCTGTGCCCTTCCTGCTGAGGTGCCTCTGGGCCACGGCCTCCATCCCTTGTTCCTCTAAACTGTCAACAACATCATAGAACGAGTCCTGGTCAGGAAGACCGGCCAATGTCTGGATAACAGATATACAAGAAAAAACATCAATATGCAGTAACAATTACATATAATATTGCAACAACATGTAATCTTTACATTCCTCAGTTTAAAAGCTGATAACGTGTAGAGAATACTATCCAGATACCTTGTTTATGAGGGTCATAGCATACACCAGCAGTTCTGTGTCCATTCCATCCTTCTCATCCAGGATTTCCATGGTGTTAGACCAGGGCTTACATCCTGAATGCGAACATTCAAAAAGAGATCCTACATGTCATCATAATTTAAACCTTTCAAATTTAAATTCGTAACTGCCTGCATGCTAGTGTCTCCACCTTAAATAAACCAGCAAACCCACCTTGGTTAACCAGCTTCATTAGAAAGGACATGCTGGTTGGCCAGATGTTTTTGCTGGTAAACACCATGGCTGTAAACCAGCACTAACGTGCATACATCAATTTGGATTTAACAGTTCTGACAGTTTTTGATATTTGAATAAGTAAATCTTGTAATATGAGGCAGGTCCAGATAAATGAGCAACGTTTGTTTGGGAAGAAATTATCTGCCATGTAGATTAATAGCAGGAGTTCTGATGCATCTGCCAGTCTGTCTTTTTCTAACTAGCAGACCAGAGACAGTTTCTCTTCTCTTATGTAACAGTATTAAAGAAAAGCTCTTTCACTGAAGCTCTGGTCCTATCAACACCTTTTTTCCATGAGCTTAGTCTGATAATTTTGATTTATGCTTCTGGCCATCCCAATTTCTGTAAAGTCGATCATACAAGCAGTTAACTCTCTGAACATCTAACAAACAGCCAATCAAAAGAGCCAAAGACAAGTCACTGAGCACATACTGTCAAACTGTCTTTATTTTTTAGTTCTGAGCTGCAGAAACAAAGGAGAGAGTTAAAGTCCTTCTCAATCACACAAACAGAGTCCTTCTCAATCACACACACTGAGCACAGAGGTCTGAAATGCCTCCAACAAGAGGTAACAGCCAATAGCATCTGGGCCTGTACTCGGCACAGACGCACACACAGTGACTGGATACTCAGACATTGGAATACACAGTGGAAAATGGATTTCCAGAGACACAGTGTGGCTTCATGTCATTAGATTTGTATAATTCCCCTTTATACTTCTAAATACAGTGACCTCCATAAGTAATGGGAACAGTTAAGAAAAATTGCTCTGTCTGCTCTGGAGTCAACAAATCTTGAACGATCTATGACTGAAAAATTAATATAAGGGAAAAGTACAGAATGTCACATTATGTTACTTGGCTGTTTTAACACATAAATGTTTTGTTTCATCAATTTGTTTCAATTGTTTTATCCCTTTATCTAATACGAGCCCAAGTATTGGTACAATTGCCTTACAATTGTGTTTTACAAAAAGTGATCAAATGTGTCCTATTGCATTATTTATTTACACATTGAAAGCAAAGAATGTAGTGTCAATTCTGTCCATTTTTTATGCAGTGTAAGTTCTGCATTTGACGACATTGATGTATGTGTTGTTTCATGTTACCTTGCTTAGTGTCCACAGTGTTGACGGCCTGGATGAGGAGAGGTGCGTTGGACTCAGTGTATTCCACAAAAACCAGCAACACTTTCAGAGCAGTTTTGACAACTAGCCGGAACTACAATAGAAATAAAAAAGTTATTTTAAAGATGTTATTGCTCATAATTTGTGTTTTTATTGCTCAAACGAAATATGCTAATTGCAGCGTTTTATTTCTTTTACATTTATTTCAAATTTCAGTGGATGCCCGTCTGTACTCTTATTTATCTATGTTCTTCTGTAAGTATGACAGTTTTGATTGGAAAGAAACACAAAAAAGAAACACAAGCAAAGTCAAATGAAAGAATGCTAGGTTAAGAATGTGAAAGTGTGTGAGAGAAAGAGAGAGAGACAGAGAGAGAGAGAGAGAGAGCTGTTCTTTCTCTGTAAATGCTTCTCTGTGAGGCACATGTGGCATTTAACAGAAAGAGAGAGAAAAGCCAACAGGAAATACACTTGAATTGCCAGCAAGAAAACACATAAACAATCAAATGTCAGCAGATTTATGTTCTATGGCACAAATAGGCACACATATGCCCTCATCATATGTGCACACTAGACACTTGCCACTAGAGGGCTGGAGCAAGAGAGCAAGAGAGGAAATCAGTACAGCTCAGTGCAAAACTGTGGCACCCTGTGTGTACCTTCAAGTTGGCACACCTGTAAGTTGCCTTAAAACATTTGCAAACATTGACTTAGAAGAAAAATCAAGTACTTCTGAAAAAGTCCTCAATGAATAATTATCTAGATAGATCTAGATAATCTAGTTAGACTCTAAGTACTTCGTAATTGGTTTAGTTTCAGGACCCAAATTTTACATTACACATCAAGGCTAATCTAAGAATCTTGCACACATCAAATGGGGCATGTATGTCCTCATTTCATTTAAATGTTATCAGAATTTGCATTATTTATTTCATTATTAACATTTTAATATTATCAGAACAGGTCTGGATTCTATTTGTGGGAAAAGTTTTTCCATTTTTCACCAGTTGGAACCCACTGCTTCAAACATCATGCAGTGAATTCCACACACTCATTGATCATCACCACAGTAAAGCGTCTTTTACCTTTGATCCCACCAATGTGTAAAGCCACTGTACGGTTTCATTGTGTCTGATCAGCCCGTTCATTCCATCCACATAGAGCATGATCTGGCCGAGAGCTAAAAGACAGAAAGAAAGAAATATTAAACAGATCTGGCCACAGTGCAAAGCTGCACAATTTGAGATATCATTTATATCTGTAGCACAAAAGATGTGGGATGAATTTCATTCCTCCAATGCTGCAGCTTCAAAAACTAGGTTCATGTATGTAAGTGAGTCTGTCTATTTGCATCTGCACACCAGTTATAAATCAATGTTTCCCTTTTCCTCATAAAATATCATCAACTCTCCATAGTAACTCTGGGGAGGTCTGCTGGGGTTTCAGTGAGGGCTAGAGCTAAGGCTATAAAGAACATGCCTCACACATGCCTTCAAAGTTATTCAGAGTACAAACAGATACAGCCCTCTATATGCGAGTAGCAGGATGCTCATCTGATCAAAGTGAAGAATGTCAATGATTTCCATCTGGTACTGTGTGATATATGCACATACAGACATATGAACTCACAAGCACCCTGAAGAGATATAACACCCTCTGGTTCATGAGGTGACAGGCTTGCGCAACAATACTACATTTCCCATTATTCCCTGTGCACTAAACAATAATCAACAAATAAACAAATTACACACCAAATGTAATGCTTTCCTTTTTAACGCCAGTGGTAAAAAACCTTCCTGTCTTTGTCAGGTAGTAAAAAAGTGAATGAGATATAAAAAAATGAGACAGAACATAATATGAATGAGCATCATAATTACGATTTCCGAATTCGTAAGTAGAAGCTTCCCAGAAGAACCAGAGGGCAGCATATGTTGAGCTGAGAGACTCAGAAGACAGGCAGGAGTCATAACAACAGCTTCACACACACCCACTCACACACAGCACAGTTTAGATATTGCTCTGAAGCCTGAGGTCTCAGCGTGTGTGGCAGGACAGTGGAGAAAACATTCAAGCAGCCTGATCCACCCACACGTAACATGACTTCCATTTGCAGCAGAACACATAAAGCTCATCATAACATGAGCTTAGGGATCACTACAGGAGGCCACTAAAATCACTGAGCTTCCATTGCACACAACGAGCTGGAGGAAGAAATAAAACTGAGAGCACTGACAGAGACACCAGAAACAAGGGCCGAAGGTCATCATGACTTTCTGAGCTTTACTCCAGCTGAAGAAAGATTTCCTGGCTCCAAGATTTCAAAGATTTATCTGCAGTCATACAGATATCTACATTACAGACAGTAGATAGACAGACAGACAAACTGTGTAGATACCATTGTAAGCCTTTCATTCAAACACTACGATCGTTTACTGAAACAGTTTATGACCTGGGACTGACACGCACTGCTCACCCCAGAGCGTTGAAAGAAAGATGAGCTCTGCTGGACAGCATACACAATGAGGTCGTTTGATAAATAGCATTGCTAAAGCCTGACTGCACGCGTACACATGGACAAAGACATTAATATGTGTCCAAAAGCTTAACAGCAGTAAAACTGCCGACACATTCCCTTTGCTTTTTCTTTACAGAATTTATCACAAACAATATTTTTACTTGTAAAGTTATTCCTATGTTGAGGGCCAAAAAAAGTGATGCTGTTATTGTCAGGGCGATCAATACACCGCAAAAATAAAAACAGTATTCATACAGATTTCTCTGACCATTGCCGTTTGTTTTTTGAGCTTCTCAACAAAGCATCGTGTTTTAAAAATAGCACAGACATAGTTCATGATCAACCACTCACACAAGTGAAAACAGATTAGTGGCCACTGAGATGTGGTTGGGATGGGCTACAGGCATGATACACTTTTTCATTAAGACCTGAATTTATGAATTTGAAAACAGAATTAAAAAGTCTGAATTAGCTGTGAATAATGTTTACTATTATGAATGTTTAAAATTAAATGTTTTATTAAAATTAAAAGTTTTCTGTCTTCTGGAAACATATAATCTATGGGGAACGATGGTCACATTTTGAACATCTCTGAGTAAAAGAACAAACTGCACACAGATCGCCCGAAGCCTAATACATTTTTTGTTGGGATCTGACTTTATTGACAACTAGGAAAAACCCAACTATACACTAAAATCTATTTAGCATTACTGCTAAACTTTGGTGTTTCCTGGCACCATCTGCAGCACAGAGCACCGGATTGTACCTAAAACTGTTTCTCTAATGTGGAGCAGAGGCTGCAGTCCTGCCTGCTGCCAGATTCCCAGAGAAAGAAAGGCAGAGAGAGAGGGAGAACAAATTGGTGACCCTGTCTACTGCTTCTCCCATCTTTAATTTGTTCCTCCACATGGGAGAATGAGGAGTTATGAATGCACCTCACACAGGCCAAGATTCCCAGGTGCGGCTGTCTGATGTGTGCTGCTGACTTTTGGAAAGACTCTTCATCTTTTATCAATCAAGTCAAATTACTCAAAACATGTCAGTGACAACATTCCACACACATTTGTTTCTACATGAACACAGTTTAAGACTGTCAGAATGACACACACTAAGGTAGACATGCACAAAATCACTTATTCACAAGGTGTCACAATGTTTCTGAAGTAGCACATAGGTTTCACTGTGTATCACAGTAAACCACATCACAGACTGTTTGAAAAGGCCTGATTAACCCTGCAGACAGGCAGTCAGGGTGCTTAGTAAGGAGGAAGTGAGATCTTTCCTCAGTACTCAGAGCGAGCAGCTGAGAGGTATAATGAACTGTTCTTCATATGCTTCACAGAGCAGAACATTCCAGAAGGTTCCCAACAGGATTACTTCAATATACTGGCACTGAATAAGAGAGATTTAAGGTGAGTTAACCTGAGCTGATTCCGCTCTGAAAGATATATTTAGGTACAAAATAATAAGTGTGTGAACTGTAATTTCTGCACCACTTGTGGCACCAAGCTGCCAAAATAATGACTGCTTTTGAACAGGTTTCCCTACCACTTCCTCTTGTAAGCCAATGGTTAGGTACATAGATAGTCCCGCCCAAACTCAAGCCATTGGTTAAGTCACAATTGCAGTGTTGGATTGCTTAGACAAACAGAGCAATGTTTTGATTTGGTATCAATTCAATCATTATTCTGTCATCCTTTTTCTATCCTTTATCAGTGCAACAGACCCCGAGTTGATAAGGTTGGCTAGTGGGATGTCACTTTAAGGTGACAGAGTAGGGTAGGCAATTTCAAAGAGGCTTGGAAAACTAAGCTAGGTTTGAAAGCATGAGATTCCACCCAAGAGGCATAAACTCTGGTTTCCTAAAACCCTCTATAAGCCTTCAATCATGGTTGCCTCCACAGCTGGAGATTCCTCTCTGTCTGTTATCATTCGCAGTGACCAGAACCCAAAACAGATCTCTTTTTCTCTCACATCTCATGTGCTTTTCTTATGCCCCCATTTGTTTAATTTACAATTGAAATTTTCCCTAGAACTGAGTTAGCCAACATTTGGGCCCATCTGTCAGCATGCTACATTTATTTGAGTAGGGCTAAAGGGTTTTTATCAAGGTCCTGTTCTATACAACAAGCGATGAAATAACAATAAAAATCTGTCCTCACCACTGGTGGAGTTAGAGCCAGGTATAAAGTATTTCTTTTGTTTAACCACAAAACAGAAACACTTTGGAAATGTTTCCACAAAGAAAGACTGTGCCCCTCCCAGACTTGTCAGATTAATGGTGGTGGTGCTCACAGGGAGAAATCGATGACAAAGAACTTTTTCCCTGTAAGCTCTGACTTATTCTGACTTCTGTTCTTGTTTGATTGAGTTTTGATTTAGCTTCACTGTTTACTAATGTGACAGCTTTATTACCAGGGCCCATTAAATTGCCATTAGGTGCCATTTCTGAACATTTAAAATTCAGCAGGATCTCATCATTAGATCAGCTGATCCCTGTGCAAATTGCTCGTGTACCATCACGGTGGCGCCGCCGTAGCTCATTTTCAGCTAGCTGGTAAATAAATGGGGGGCACCAAGTACACATGTTCTAACCCTGACAACACAGCCATCCAATCACTGACGGCTCATCCAATCAGCCAATCAGGCATCTGTCTTTCAGTAAACAATCTCATACAAACAAACAAACTCAGAACTCATACACACCTCACAACAAAGTGTGTAATATAAGAAATATTTAAAAAAAAGATAAAACAGTGCAAGTATACAAAAGCTCTTTTTATTCCTTTGAGAAGTGATTGAATATAACATGTTATATTCCCCCATGATGTTTGGGCCTCTTTTGTGGATGACTATGTTTTGGCACACTTGATAAAATAGAGAAACAAAGCAATCATCAGAAAGCTACACATCTGAATTCAGCAACTTGTTGCAATTCCAAGTAAACAAAATGCTGGATGGAAACTGTTGGATATAATTTATTAGCACAGTTAAATGATGGGTTGCTGTGACTTGTTATGGCACTTTACGCCATATGATGGAACTGCATTGTGTAAAAGGTTGTAGAAACTGTTAGTCATTAGCTATATAGCATAGCACTAACCTGCACGAATCTGACAGCTGGCAGCCATAAATCCAGCTTTATATTCTCATCCTGAATCACTACAAACGATAGATTGATATTCCATGCAGTGGCTGACTTCATGGCTTGGTCCAGGGCCAATTGTTTTTGTGATTTATGTGCATGCACACGCGTGAGATTGCAGCCCAAGACCGTGTACACTGTAAACACGTGTGAGGGCAAAGGTTCAGATTATTTCCATCAAAGTAGCAACATATCCTTGCTATTACACATTTGGGAACTTATATCAATGACCCACGACGACAGAGACGATGAGTAACGCGAGACATCTGATGAAGGCCAAAGTCCTTATGGTGTAAATAATGAGAGGGCAGGAAACACCTGCTTCTGTGAATAACAGCCTTATCTAAATCTATATCGCAATTTATGCATTATACTATAGACCTAGCGTGTTTACACAGTATATATTGTGTTTACTATCAAAAACTTTGAGTGGAATCTCCATCAAACTTTATGCTTTATTCTGCTATGAGCTGCTATGATTTGCAAGGTAAAATTGTTGGAACATATGGCTGACTCAGGCACTAGTTGAAGGATACAGCAGAACAACATCTGTTGAAGGGAAGCTTCACGTCATGTTTTCATGCAGGTTGAGACCAGTGTTGTTGAGACTGCAGATTCCAGGCCAGATTTAAGAGCATGTGAATAGAAATACTGTGCTCCACAATATTTTCTCAGACAGTTAAAGGACAGCTAAAGTAGTACAGCTAACGTAAAACTACGATATATCACAACAAATCATTTTAAAACTTTAAAACAGAGTGGAATGCTTTTTGAAATTGAACAGTTTTCTTTCCTGTGTTAAAGTTGATGTGAAGGATGGGACATATTTTAAAGGGTTCACCCCCTAAAAATCCTAGGCTTTTTAGCTACATCAAAGCCATGAACCATGATTGGTTACATTCTTATTCTATACAGCATTTTACAGCAACAAAACTCATTTTGGGGTCTTAAAGCAAATGCAGCTTGTGCTAAAATTGGGTCTTGCACCATATAAAGGAAAATGCAAATATTGGACTTGTATGCGTAAATCTCTGTGTGTGTTGTGGCATGGGCCTGCTTGGAGCCAGTCTGTCAGAATATAGGTCAGCCAGGTGGCGCTGAACCGAAGTCAGGCAGAGGTTAAACACAACAGCAGCATTGCAGGGTTTGGATCTACACTTGTCTAAAGCCACACAGATTTAGCCATAGCCATCCACACCGTTTCCAGCAGAGTAAACAAACTCCAACAGATGCTAACATAAACCCAGTTGCCACACACAGTTCAGATGGTGTCACACGCTCTTGTGGTTCCGAAGTATGTTTTAAATCACCACGCTCTCTTTAATCAAATCAGGAAGTTAATGGTTTTAGAGTATCATTAGAACAAACCCTTGTTGAAAAAAAAACAAAAGGATTGGAGAGGCAGTTTTATTTACACTGACGGCACACATCTTTTTAAGTTCCTCATGTTTGGCAGGAGGCTAAATGTAATTAAGCGTAATGGTAAAAATAGCCACTTCTGGTAAATACTTTTAACAAAACTGAACTTAGACCCGCGTTAATCATCAAAATAATACACATGGCAGAAGTCTTTAATGACTAAAGACTTTTTCTGCTTTGATGCTCTGGATATTTTCCTATGGATTCATGCTAATGCCATCAAAACCGCAAATGGCTTGCAAAAAACGTAAAGTAAAAACGCAGAATACTGCAACATTTTTTTTAGCCTCTTTCTTCTTAGTTTTAAAAAGTGTGCAAAATATGATTTGAACCTTGACACAGCCCATTTAGCCACGTGTTCTGTGAGCAGTCCAGTGTCTCCAGTGGTTTGCTGTGTTTGGGCGATTGCCCAATCAGTCTTGTTTCGTCTGTGCTTTGGCTAGGTCTCAGGGAGAGGGGGAAACCCTTCAACACTGCTCACAGGAGGTCTGTGCATGAGCTGAACTCGAATATTTGGGATCTTCTGCCTTATATCGCCTGCCTTATACCTGCCTGTTGACCTCGTGAGCTCATCATTTCTGGGGGAAAGAGTTTGTCATCTAATGGGAAATGTGGGAAAAATTTTAACAGGCAGCAAAGGTGGTTCTATCTTTGCTTAACTTAACTGATACAACTCAGACTTGCCTATGAAAGATACATTTCTAGTTCCTGCTAAACTGTGCTTCTTACACTTTGGCATTAGTTGTAGATGTAATATAAAAAGAAGAAAAATATTGTGTTTGAATTAAAGATAGACCATTTGTAACCCGCGAAGACACCTAAAAAAACTTGGATTTTTAGCAATTTTTGGTTCCCCAAAGAACCTTACGTTTAAAATCTATAAAAAACATTACTTAACTTTATACAGCCTGCAGAATTTTTTCATGACAACTGTGTAACTTGTGCAACAGAACGCTTCTGTGGATGTTAAAGGTTCTTTACGGAAACATACCATCTGACAAAGAAGCTTTAAGGAACCTTCCATTTTTAAGAGTGTAGGTGAGTGTAAGTGGAAAGTATGCTTTTCTTCTCCAGGGAGCTCATTATGAATACATGGCATTGGGTTTTGTTGCTGCTGACATTTCTGTCCTGGAGATTCCCTCTTGGAACAATGTTCCAACTTGGAGTACTCCCCGCTTAACCGCACAGAATGTGTGACTGTCAGAGACATTCCAGGAGCATTTCGGAACAATTCTTATTTACCTACTATACAAAGAATAAACAGAATCAGGACTGATTGATTCTTGGATATTCCATAATAAAACAACAAAAAATAAGTCATACAGTGAACAATTTATGACAACATTTCCAAAGTTAAAAAGCAGCTACCCACACTACAGTACAATATATTGCAGTGCCATCTTTCAAACATTACACCATACACAAATATCATCACCATGAATCTTTCTGTGATAGTGTGACAGGATGAGAGAGACTTAAGACTGGTATGGGACTAGTTCTGTGGCTCTTAAATGATTTAAAAGCACCAAAAGCTATGGCATGATTCATCTTTGTCTATTGCTCGTGGACAGATTCTAAGCTACAAAGCAGGCTCGGTTGTACTGTATGTAACTGTATGGACTGGGCTGGTTAGGGGTCTACAAAAATGTGGTTAAACAAATGCACCCAGGGCCATATGTGGTGCTTTTCAGATCACTGAATATGTAATTGAAAAAATATGTTTAACAGAGTATCATGCCAATAATAGCAACGTGCTAACATCAAGCTCCATTTAGATTATTTGTTGAATGTCCTGTTCAGAGTGCTATTTGTTTCAAATTGATCACTTATGAGGGTATATTATGGTTCATGCTGTCTGGCAAGTAGACAGCAAAGCAGCCCACTAGGTTTAATCTGTAACTGAGATATTACATTATGGTCTTTAAAAAATGTCACATTTTGCACAAAAAAAGCTTTTACATGGCACTTAAAAGCCAATGCTGAGTAAATCTGTCTGTTTTCAGGGACTCCAGGGAGTAAGAAAGATTACCTGTCACATGGTAACTGCCTACTAGTGCACTTGAGTACTTTGTAACTCTGTCATCAGAAATGGGGTGATAAACATTCAATTTTCTTGCTAATTTCACTTTCTGTTCCTCTATCTGCTCATAAACTCTCAGGTTTATGAGAGGAGCGTGGCCACTGAGAAGCCTCTTATCATGAGACACAGGTGTGAGGGCCCCAGTTCCATGACCGAACTGCAGTCAGCTAACAGACTAAGCATCGAACAGAACATGTGTGAGTATAATGCATGTGTAATATAGAAGGGAACTGAAAGTGCTGAAGTTTAAAAACCATGATTAAACGGTAAACTGAAATATTGAAACACACAATAAAATATATTAAGGAACTTTTAGGAATCTGAATTCTTAACTTTTTCATGAATCACAATGGTTTTAAACAATGTACTTACTTCCCACTAATAAAATGTACTGTGATATTTACATATATCAGGTTGCTGACCTTAAGGGATGTAGATGAACCTGCAGGACATAAGTGTGTCTTATTTATGCTATATTTTTTAAGATTTAAAGGTTGTAGCATATGAATTTTTGATCCATTATACTGTACCTATATAGTAAGTATACAGCTTCTTGTTCTTAAATATGACGTGAACTGTGCGCTATAATAGAAGTAATTGTGACTCAATGGTATGCAGCAATGGTTGCATTTTTTTTACTTTGCACATTTTTTATTTGAAACACACAGTGTATAGCCTAATTGTTTTAGGTGGGTTGGTTGAAGTGTGTAATCACAGGCTACTGTAAATGTCTCTACATATATTGTACATTTCCATAAACAGTATATAAACAGATATATATATATATAGTAGCTTGTGATTATGGTTTAGTCTGTCATGTTGATCTATAATCTCTAATATGCTTGGTTCTGATTTTCACATACAGATTGAAAGCAGATCACAATGTAAGTATGTAAACGCTGCTGGGCAGAACATAGAGTGTGTTGAGAGGGAAGGTGTAAAGCCAGATTTACGCTGTGGCACAAGCTCAACTTTTCCATATGTTTTCATACATTTGACTGGAAGGCATGAATCTGGAATCTCAGGGCTGCAGTATTACTATCAACAAACTCCCAGGTGCTCAAAGCAGTCAACAGATGAGGAGCAGCCTTATCTCATCATGATATACAGCATCACTCATGAGAATATGTGATTCTGCATAGACCGATGTGTGTTTAGATGTTTGAATGCTATTATTGTGTATCTAGTTATTTACTTTTTTGTCTGTATAGATGTTTTTTCCGTAAAAATGATCTGATAATGTATTTGAAGATGTGCCTATGAGAAATCAATTAAAGCATCTTTTTTACAATGTATTACAATTTTTTCCCACTTATTGTACTTTTACACTCACTTATCAGCATAACAATTTATGTAATCTGTGAATTGAAAAATTCACAGATTAACTGAATTCGGTATGGACTTTTGCTTGCATGCACTGAACTTGGCATGGACTCATAAAACCAGATGATCCATGTTATCACAGCATGATCCGAGAAAGTTCCAAACAGCATCTTATGTGTTTCAATGGAAACAATGAAAATCAGACTTTTCCGCTGCAAAGGAGTTACAGTAAGATCAATGTCACCAATTTGCTTACACTTGATTATAATATCTTAAATATTTTCTCACCTCATAACTCCTCTTAATTTAAAACTTCTAAACATCCCATGACTTTGTTTTCAGGTTTTTAATGTAGTCTGAGACTTTTTGGGCCCTTACTGTGCGAAACATGTGTGTACATTTTCCCCAAAAAATTGGGAAGAAATGATCTCCATGGTGTGTTTCTTCTGCTGGTCGTGAGAAACTAGGTCAGCTGTGAGGCAGGTTACAGGCGTGCTATAGAGAGAGGCTTTACACAGCCACAGCAACTTTTCCAAACAAACAAACAAACAAACACATGCTACTGAAAACAGACAAACAAAGCAAATGAAAATACGAAGTGCAAATAAACAGCATTTTGAAATAGTGTTAAACAACAATCAGCAGAAAAACTGCTTGTAATCATCATCGTCTTCATCTCTCTCTTTCTTTTTGAATCTCTTTCACTAGATTCGAGTTTGGCATTCAGTGTCCCAATTAACATGGCTGTTTGTGTCGATGTGGGTTTAAACCTATAACTAGGGCACAAGCACAGTGGTGACGTACACGCAACAAAATCAGGTCACACTAGGACAACTACATTTCCATTGCTGTAATGACTCTATTTCAGCTGTGTTTTATGTCGCTTATTAAGTTGCAGGATTTAATTTAGGGTGCATGAGAAACCTTCAGGGAAGCGCATGGGCTCAGTTTGAGATAATTATGGCATTCTGTTACTCAAAGGTGTGCTGGGACTCACTGAGAGTCTATAAACTCATAACTGCAGCATGAATCATCCCAGTGTGGAAACTAGAGAAAAGCCAGTCATGGAGGTTCTGCACAAGCTACAGTGTCTAAAAAGGAATAACCACATTCACTCAGCCTCTAACGGATCTGTACTGTCAGTCTGCCTGGTGCTCATGTTACCTCACACTTTAATACACTTCAACCACATCCTCAGAACCACAACACCACTCCACAAACACAATGACACAGGTTTCTGTCAAACGATCAAATTTTTGGCACACAAAAATACAAAATCTAAATTGCCTTCTAAAATCTAAATCTTATAAAAATTAATTTTGTAGTATATCATTTTGCGATTATCTATCAGGTCTATATAGATTTATCAGAAAGACTTGAGAAAGCCTGGAAGAATCAGTCTGGCAAAACAAACCACCTTAAGCTTTTTTTTTCTGACAAGTCGCATGGTGCCACATGGCACTAGCAACATTAAGATCATGGGTTCGAGTTCCAGCAAGCACACTGTACTGATTAAAACTGGTTAATATTATAATATTACAGCAGGCTTTTAACCAGGCTACTAACAGACTGGAATCTTCGAATACTGCAGCAAACACAAAAAGGACGAGAGTGTGATTCAGCCACACAGCATCTCACAACCACACAGCAACTCTAGTACTTGTTGGCCTTTCTAATATTATTCCACAAAATGTATTTCCATATTGGCTTGCTGAAATATTACACTGAAGGGAGTAATCTTCTGTAGTTTTGTTTTTGTACTTGAGTAGTGCTACAGAAAGCTGCTGTCACTGTGGACAGACCATATATTGCACAGACTGTCGGTAAGTCACAACACGTGAATTTACTGTTTAGGTATTTGTCCTCCCTGACCCTATAAACCCTGTAACTTTAGATATAAACAAACCTACACATATATACTCACACACTATATACAATATATACAATTAAATATGTCATACAGTTTTAAAGCATTGATCTTCTTTTGGGACAAAAACACTGATATTAAAATAAAACACTAAAATAGCATTGTTCAGTCTTGATAGTCTGCATTCAAATTTTTTTATTTTATATTAAAACTTATATTTTTAAGGTGTGATAAATAAGCTTCAAAATTGGTCTCAAGACCTATTCATATTTAACTTGTATTGGTGAAGACTACAACAGTTTTGGTATCCTTACAACCCTAGTGTATTTGTACACAAATTTGTTTGGGTACACAAACAACCTGATGAAAACAGAGCATACCAATACATGCTACATAAGTGTGTAGCAGTTGAAATGGCCAGATGTAGCCACTCATGTAAAAATACACACTGAACATCGGCCCCAATAACTGCCATTTACACGGGTTGCTTCTGTGTTAACACTGGCTAATTTATTCTCCCCACGCATATGGGGTTAAGGGTCAGCTGCTAAGACCTTCCTCAGCTTGGGGATAAGGTTGTGGTTGGTTGGGGGGTCTTCAGGGGACTAGAGGCCCTCCCTGCAAGGTCACCAAAATTTCACAGCCCATTGAGAGAGGGCAGAGCTCACATGCGTAAATGTCCTGTAAAATGAATTGTAGGGATGTTGCAGATCGTAAAAAGAATTCCAGCCCTCCTGCAACCCCTTCCTTTAGCTTTATTGGTAATTAATATTGATGGCTTGAAAATACTCGGATCCCAAGTTTAAAATTTACGGTGTTAGCAATAAAGCGGACAGATTAAACTCCCTGTGATGGGGAATATCAATAATCAATTGACACTTTTTACAAAATGAAGTAAATTACAATTGCATAGGTTTGGTGGCATTTTATTTTGTGTACCAGATCTTTAGAGCAGTTTATACACTTTGTATTTAATAAAATGTTCTATATTAGTCACATTATTATGCAGTGTCACAGCTTTCCTGTAGCTCAGTGGTTAGAGCATGGCTTTAACAACGCTGAGGTCATGGGTTCGATCCCGGGGATTGCACATACTTGGAAACAATGTATAGTATAATGCAATGTAAGTCGCTTTGGATAAAAGTGTCTGCCAAATGTGTAAATACAAACACATGTGATGTCATAGTTTTGTACCTCTGAGGATGTAGTTCTGGTAGTTTTGATCTGCCTCAGCTCCCACTTTAATAAGACATGTGAGTCCCTCAGCCATCACAAACTCATGCACCAGATCCTTGTCATCCTGCAGGAGAAACACAGAGATACATGACAAACCCAGAGTAAACATAGTTGCTCTTTTCCAAATCCTGCCTACAGAACTTTTTTAAGACATTAAGGTATTTTAAGACATCATGAGTATTTTATCTTCATGCTAGATCAGTCAATTTAAGCTTTGCCTTTTTTAAACCTTTTCAAATTTAAACTTTAAACTGTAATTATATTAAAACTCATATAAAAACACATTTTATTTTTGTTATTAACCTAGTGGTACTATATGTGTCGCTGTAGTATCTCATTTTGTGATTTTCCAGATCTTCTTCACTAAACACTAACTCACTCTGTTGTGTCCACCACGTCACACCCTTTGTGTTTGAGCCTCAGTAAATCTGGGTTGTTAAGTACATATTGACTGCTTCCCTGCAGTAAATAGCTCATTAAACACACTGTATAGGAAGCTTGAGAAGCATCATGTGCCCCGCCTGATTTATCGCACACACATACATACAGACCCACGGTATGAGCACACTTCACTAATGCCCTGATTACAGCATGTGTCCCATCATGTGCGGAACTGAACTAAGCTCCAGCCGTCACTGTTGTCCAATATTTCCCCTGCTTTGAGATTCTTGTCGGCGCGCCCTATTGGCTGATCTGAAAATGATTAGGGTGTTGGGTTTGTGGAATTTACATTGGCACACAAAGTCTATAATGACACAGTATGCCCATGTCTGGATACAGCAAATGCACTTTACTGTACATGCAAAATACAGAGTTAAAAACGAATTAAAGCATAAAGAATGCAATTCCTGCCACAATTCTTCCTGAGATCGGCGATCAATCACATGACAGCTCATACATAATGTTCTCAAGTGATTGATGTATCTTACATGAAAATGAAGGGAGATTTGCAGGATTATGAGATGGATTTCAATAACTGGATTTGAAGAACAGGAATTCTGTCCAAGGCCTGGATGTTTATGTGTGTGTGTATGTGTGTGTGTCATGCTTGCCTGCAATGGAAAATGATATCAAATGTATGTTTATATTTTACTGTAAATGTGAAATGTGTTTATATAAAAATGCAGAAAGTTTTGTGTTAAGGCTTGAGTCAGGACATATAAACTGTCATTAGCTCAGTAAGAATCTACAGAAGTCTGTGGAAAGTCCCCAGAAAAACATACAGTGTATGAATTCCTACAGCCATGCATTTATGTTTGTATTTGTATGGGCATGTTTATATATTTATATTTTCTGGCAGCTTTAAATTACACCGTTTTTGACAGGTGTGAAAGTTACAGATGCTTTTGTCATTAAAAAATGCTGAAACTGTGGTGGAAAGACGTTTAATCTTTCTCTCTCTCTCTCTCTCTCTCTCTCCCTCTCTCACACACACACTACAGTGGTTAGACATGGTTTCTCTGGAGAAAAAAACAGTAGCTTCTAGCACAGCTTTAAAATCAATCAATGATGGAGCCTCTAGTTTCGGTATCTGGTAATCTGTGCACAGTGAGAGAAGTTCCAGCATACTCTTACAGCTAAAACATGCATGTTAACACACTCACACAAATGTGCTGGTGATGAGAAAGACATCAGCAGGTGCTGTGTTAAAACGCTAATGTGGGACAGCTTACCTGAAAGATTTGCTTGAGAGAGAACAGCGCTCTTCGTAGCTCACGTCCAGTCGAGTTGTAGAGCTTTTCTGCAGAAGAAAACAAGGAAAAAGATTTAAGAGGAATATATTTCTTAAAGGTTCAGCTCTTAAAAGTTTCCCTATTATGTGCACCATATGTAAACGGGTTAAATATGAGACATTTTTGGGGCTATGGCCATTTCAGTGATTGTGACAATCTGACAGTTTTTTAACAACGGGCAGATTAAGAGTGAAATAAACTCAGATGTCATATTGTAACCAGATATGAAGAAAGGTCACATCACCACAGATTTGGTGATTTTGGATTTTAGAGGGGCTTATGAAAGACTGTGTAAAGCCTCCCAAAAAGGATCTAGCAATTCATACAGCTGTTCCTGCTGTCTCTTTATAATGTTTGCTCATTAAATTGCAGTTCCTCAGCCTGCCAATATGAAGCAGGGTTGAGTAGAGTTGAGTACTGCCTGCCTGTGTGCATTAGTGCAGTATAGCTAAAGATAAAGCAGCTTGCAGCCTCTGACTCAGTACCTATATGAAATAATGAGCATGCAGAACTTCTGACAGCCTTTCTCTCTCTCTAGTTCTTGTGGATTATCGCTTAATCAATGGCAAACCTCACAATATTCTGTGCTCTCTCTCTCTCTCTTAGAGATGTGTCCCCAAAGACAACTCTCATTAACATTCCTACCTCAATATTGGCAGCCTGAAAACCCAATTTAATCTTGCTTACTTCTGAGTGTGTGTTTGCGCATGTTTAACTACATGTGTGTTTTAATGTGCATTTGTGCATTCATGCGCTAGGGTTTTTATCATATATGAAAACTAAAAACAAAAATAATTTGTGCAAAGTACATAGAAGAAGTAAGAAGTGGCACTAAAAATGAAACTTCTGCAGTTATTGTTTTGAACAGATGCAAGCTCCCTTCTGGAAGTCCTTAAAGCAGCTAACAAGAGATTAGAATAGCATCCAACTGGCTTCATCTACAAATTCAATATTTAGTTACTCAGACAAGACACAGGGGTATGAATCTACCTTAGCAGCCTACTATCATTACACAAATACATCACAAAACACTCCATACAGACGCACCATATCACATTTACCATTTCTATGAAGCCCAGTCTTTATGTGGCGCTACAGCAAGGATTTTTTTCCAGTTTGGCTTTATGATTGGCCAGCACATATTTCCAGGGCTTGTTTTCGTTTACAGTAATGACAGGGCTTTGTGTTGGCTTTGACAGGACCACACCACTATGATTTACCTCAGGCATATGTTTCTGTTGTGGGGTTCAACAAATCATGTTGAGCAAAGAAGAACTGCATGATCCAAAGTTGGCCATCTTACTTTTCATTCAGTGTGTCAGGACCTTAATTTGGCTTTATTTAAATGTAAATCAAAGGCACCTCAAGAGAGAAAAGACTCCTGAACACCTGGACATCTTTAAAAAGCTAAAAAAAAAACTATGTAGGGTAAAAGTAGCCAGTCAAGTACATTCCTGTAAAACTCAAAATATTCCAAAGTCTAAGCAACTTTTGTATAAAAAAAAACTTTTTGTATCTAAACAACAACCTTTTTGTATAGAAAACATTTTTACAATATACCTTTAATGTTCTACATGTCTGTTGCATTTTTTCTACTTAAAATTAAGTTTTCACCAACAACAGTTGTAATGTAATTGTGCATGACTATGTTCCCAGGCTATTGTACAACCAAGACCTCTATAGATAATCTCTATACATTATGTCTGCTATAAGGGGCCAACTTCTCTACACCCGTGTAGCTATATGCTAATGTGTGGCATCACACCCATGATGGTTTAAGATTCTTGCAGCGTCATTTTTTATAACTGTCCTGAGTAACAGAGATCTAGCACATCACACTTAACATTCCCATCAGTTTTTCATGATTTGTTCCATTTAAATAGCAGTATACAGTGTGTGGCACTGTGTAAATCAAGTGTATGATTTAACTCTTTACACAACACCTTTTTAACAGTAAACATACAGGCTAAATGACTGGAAGATAATGCTGACAAATGATCTTTAGACCCAAACAGCATCTGGTGGTAATTTGCTCTCTCTCTCCCACGTATAAAACTATCTCTTTTAAAATCATCAGAATCAACACAAATAACAATAAAGCACATTTTGTTCTAGCAAGCTTGGACTACAAAGATTCTCTGTCTCCTGCTGTCAGGATCCTTTAAAACAATAGAGCTAAAGGTATCTACCTTCCATTGTTCCCTCCCTCCTGCATTCCTCTGCTCCTGCTAGAGAAGAGAAGGTCAGATATAAAGGACCTATGATCTTAGCTCAAGGACTTCCATGTGCTGCCCTCACTTTCTTCTTTTACTTAAATCAGTTCTTCTTTACTGAGAAGTTTCTGTTGCCACTGAGTCTCCAGTCAGCGTCTTTCTAACTCTGACTCACCAAACCTGAATTTCATTAACACTAGCATTTCATTTGGAGTGCATTTCAAAGGCTGATTCTGATGGATATAGGAAATATCTAGACAATCATAGTGTTTTCTGGCAGATGTTTCATGACTCAGACAAGGGGTCAGGATCGGATTGGTATGTATGGTCCAGTCAGCACCTGATTGCAAATGACATAAGGACTTTATTTTACCTCTTCTGGGGTTAAAAGCATAATTTCCATTGACAAACACTGAAAAGTAGCTGTGTACTCTGATGAAAAAACATGTTTAGTAAACAAACAACATAAAAGTAGCAAAAACACTACTACCTATTTTCGTTTGTTTACTCTAACCACACTTCTGTACCAATTAACATTAAAACTTCTCATTGTCTCTCACATTACCCAGAATTCTGAACTGTCCTCACATACAGGAACGGTGCCCTAAAGTACACTCAGCCCTGGCCTCTGTCCTGCCTCAAGCTTGGAGGATGAATGGCAATGAAGAAAAGGGTTAGCGTGGGATAATTTCTCACGCATAACAGAGTTAGAAAGCTTCGGTGAGCCACAATCAGACACGCAGTGATTCAGCTAACCTCCAGTTCCTTTCTGTGGTTTTTGGACGAGTCTTCTGAATGTGTTTTATGTGGTGATGATTGCAAAGATCATATACTGACAAAAACACTTGACATCTCCATAGTCATAAAACCAGGATCACGGCATGGATCTTGTTGTATCATGCAATGAATCCTGGGAAAACCAGACTAAAATATTACTTACAGTAATTGAAGGTCGGGGAGTGGGTGTTTGAGATCTTTGTGGTAATTTTGCTACTGTTCCTGTATGATATCTCTATACTGTATATGGCCCCAGACCTTTCAATTCAGACCCCCCCACACACTTTCTTCCCAGTAAAGCTATCACAAAGTTATTCCAGCCCATGCATGTCTGTAGAAAATAGACACACAGACACAGGCTTTAATATATACAGACACACAGCTTCTCTATATTACAGAGCAGCTGGTCGTACTTGTCTTTGCCTTCTGCTTTTTCTCCTGTTTTAGGTCAGTTTGCAAACTTTTAATCAAATCAAAATTAAATAACTTTTATTGTCACTTTAACAGACCAAGTGTCATGATAAGTAAAACGGTTATGCAGAGCTCTGTGTGTCAGTGCTTCATCCGTTTCTTCTACGCTGTGTGCAAACGTTTAGGTAACATCTGGCTTTTTTCTTCTATGCAGTTTATGGTGGATGGCAAATCAGCTTAAAGGTGCATTGCATCGCCTACCCAATTCCTCATATTTTAGCCCAAAGCAATACATTGTAAATTGTTTTCAAGTTAACAAGGTTCACTTCGATTTTTCGTTTATTTTGTGGGTGAACAGGCATACGTAGTGAAAGTGTGTGAGGCACCTGAGGGGTCAGTTAAAATGTCAGAACATTCACAGCCATCACTGCTGGTCATGACACATCTCCTGACACCTGCTGCCCTCTCAGTGGTCCTTATGAAAGGCAAAGAAAGGGAATACAAGAATGACAACATCATTCTGTTTATATGATTTGAGGATTTTACACCTTGCTCAGAAGACAAAGCCACATCTCCTCTGAAGCTGCTACATAAATGCCTCTGTCTGATGATGATAATAATTATGGCAGCTATAAAAGTGCGAGCAGTGCAATTTTGACTCCTCTCTCTCTGTTGCCGTAGGGGCTGATGGGAAATGAATGAGAAAGACTGAAATATAAAAATGCACACAAAACGTCTTTATAAATGTCTTCATTAATATTACTACCACTGTCACACTACCACACATTCAAACATTTTATTAACTGGAAAAGTGTCTTAATATCTTATAAAGAAGTTTATTTTTTAGGAATGTAAAAAATAAAAAAAATAAAAAAATATTGTCATAAAAATAAATTTTTATGACAATATTTTTATGACAGTGTTTTGCAGCTACTATAAAACATCTGTATTCTTGTTTTAATGAACAATAAACTTAACAAGCATACCGCACCCTCAAAAATAAAAGTCAAGATAAAAATATTAAGCAAGCCAAAATGAATGTGAGCCCATCTCTATACTATACCTTCTTTACCCTGTTCTTTGTTCATGAAGAGAAAACCGGACCAATTACACTAAAAACCTTCTCAACATTTGTGTGGCCTCGTAACATGCTTTATGGTCTGACAGACTTCTCTACTTTCATTCTCCCTGTCGGTCCAAACATGGAGAGGGTGATAGATCAGATAATGCAGATAAACACATGCAGGTGGAAAACATTAGGCAAAAACGGAACCCATAACGGAAACCATAACTGTATAGGATTTACCGAGAGGGGCGGCGAGAGAATTAAACGCCTGTGCCTGTGAATGCATTTTGAAGGCCTTTTTAAAGAGAATAGGGAGAGAAATGCGTGTATATGTGAGATTGTGCGTGTATATATGCAACCTACGTTTGCTTGCTAGCTCTTCCACACAGCCTGTATGGAAGCCCTGTACGTTTTTAATTAATTTGTTCCTGACAGTTGAAGTTTGTTCAGATGAATGGTGTGCTCTGATGAGAGCCAGATGGAAGTTCAGTACTTTGTGTTTGATTAGTTTTAGCTTTGCATAGACCACACAGGCAGAAAGCAGATCAGATGGCCATACAGTAGCTTCTACAAGCTGTGCTGTCACCTTCCCATAATTCCTTGTACTTTTACCACTTCTTACCAGTGAAGAAGAGGGAATAAGTAAAACTGGAGATTTACACTTTTAGTCTATACATGAACAGTAATAAAAAACTGAAAAGAGCAGCTTTTTGCGGGTACATTTTAACAGAGAGCTTGTTATTTTTCTATGATCAAAATACTACCACGCCGGAATTAAAATATAGCGTGAATGTGAAAATAACTCATAAAACATTTAAAACAGGGCGGATAAAAGGGCTTGAAACCACATTAGGAAAAAGCAAACATTTAGAAGTCATAGATTGGCAGACTGTGAAATGTGAAGATTTGTAAAAAAAATACTTTTAAAAACTTTCAAAAACATGTTTTTATAGTATGTCATTAATATCCCTACAATGTTCCAAAATATTCAGTCACTTGTAAATCTGGCCTAGAATCTGATTGTTGAAAGTGGGTGGAGTTTGCAGAACTTAGGCCCATGTAAACAGACTACCTTGAATGCAATGCAAGTTATGTATTAGCATTCCAGTTAATCTCAGTTTTTAACTGAGTCGTAATTGTCATGTGACTAAACACCCTACATTGAAACTCCATGCAGCAGATAGGGAAAAAAAAGAGTCTATCTACTAAAATTAAACAAATGTCCTATGTTTTAAAGTGTGGTATAAACAGTATTACATACAGTATTTTAAATGCACCCTTCAACATTCCAAAGCATTCCACTCCAATAACCAATAGTCACTTGTGAATTTGTACCAGTATCCAATTGTTGCTTTGGAAAGCCTGTTTTATGACCAAGAAACATCAGAAGGAGTCAGCTCAGCTGCAGAATGCATTACAACACAAATGCAGTATGCTCATACATGCTGACTTAAGCGCACTAGTTTACAAAAGGTTCTCCTCCGCTCCTCTGTATGCCAACAATGAGCATGGAACCGGAAACCGTGCTGAATAAGCCAGAGTTAAACAGCTTTTCCTGCTCTGATGTCTTACCCTGGGATTGTTCTTGTCCGGCATAATTTTGAGAGGTTTTTATTAGATTACTGAAATCCCTCTAGTACAAGTCACTATTGTCTCCCTGGAAACCCGAGACACCCATTATTTTGTGTTAATATATTGCTCATGTTTTGAAAGATATATCTTTGTGGTTTCTACTGAATAGTTTGGAAGGGGACTTAAAAAGGAGGGGGATTGACTGTTGTATCATTAACTGCTGCTAGGTCAAACATGGACCTGTTGTGATAAACAGTGGCAATTCATCAGAAGAGAAACAGGAGGCCGCACCAAAAACGTTATAAAGTACATTAAAAAATATGTAATTTTTTTAGCTTATCAATTTTTTTTAGCTTATCAAGCTTATTAAAATTATAACTACAGACACATAATTGTACAATATATTATTAGGACACAAAAGATGGGCACAATCTGGGGCCCTCTTAACGACAATCAAATCTGGGGGCCCATTTTAAAACATTAAACCAACAGAAGCAAAATGAGGCCAAAGCATGAAAGTAGACATCTGCAGACCCACTATCATTTTTCTTTCTAGAGAGGTACAGAACAGAGGCACATGCATGCAACAGACTTCGGTTTAAGATGTTGTATGTTTAAAAATGTCATTCAAGAACAACAGATCCACAGGGTTCTGCATCAAAAGTCTGGCCCTTGGCTAGTCAGTAAGAACCTTTGGCAGTTCCTCAGTCATCCTCAAAAGCTGTAGCGCTCTTGTTGCAGTAACACATGCTGAAAGAACTTAATTCCATTTTAAAGCCCTGCGGTGCATGGCCCTCTCCTACACACACATATTGCTTCATAGCTGAAGCCTTGTAAAGCACCAATGTCCCCAAAAAGCAGAAGTCTGTTGCCCCAAAATGGGGATTAATCACAGCATTCCCCAGGTCCCAGTTAATGAGCTGTTTGAGTAACATCAACCTGTTTTCTTTCTCTCTTATTTGAACAGGCATGTTTAAAAAACTCATGTGATGGACAGATCTCTGTCAGTCAATGCCAACTGCAGTGTAGTACTTTCACTGATCCACACAGCGTGCAAGAGTTTGAGGGAAGGAATCATAAACCAGCGCAACAGCAGGAAATTGGCCATAATGGATATACACACATGCTACGATTTGTATGGGAAAACAGATGGGGATTTTACATGCACACGCATTTACACACAAATAAAATATAAATATACACACAAGCTGAATGAGAAGTGTATTCAAGATGCCCGGTGATACTGGAGAATCATCCAAAAGTTTGCTGCTGTTTTCCAGTATGTAACTGTCAAATGTGCAGATCCCAACCAAAATACAGGTCTACAATTTGTGGAACATAAGGTCATCAAAAAGGAAAACACTTCTGAAAAGACACTATTTCCAAACAAATCGATTTACATAATGTGCCATTGCCAGTGTTATTGCAACAAATTTTATACTGGTTGTAATACATCAATTTACGGTTGGGAGTTAAAATTACTGGTATATACAGTACTTTTAATAATTTTATACACTAATGAGGGCAAACACATCTATTTATTACTGAAATGAGCGTCTGACTGCACAATGTTCTTTATATGTCCCATTATAATAATTTCAACAGGCAAAGCAATTGATTTAATTAATTTGTAACCTCACTTTCTCATTTAAAGAGAAACACAGTGTTTCATGATAAACATGTTGCAGCCTACAGAGACTCAAGGTAATGCACTTCACCTGCCAGGTTTACTGATTCATCCAGCATCCGCTTCCCTCTGATTCAGATCATCAATAAAGACAGGAAGACTCCAATTTAGTTTACTCCTCCATTTAGATTCATCTGCTCTGTTTTATAAGCCAACTCTTAATTAAAAACATATTTTACATTGTTTATCTTTCTGTAAATTAAAAGAACAACTCTTAAAACCCCACCCCTTCAACAAAAGCAGCCCTATCATAAATACCATGTTTTATACAGAACAATACAGGACAGCTACTCTGTAATCTGGCTGGAGTAATCTGAGCAGAAATGCAGAGCCTTAAAAATGGGACTTTGGGATCAAACACAGTCATAAACAGGGTACATCTGCAAATCAGACCACAGGAGGGTCCGTGTTTCAATTGGGAATCCACAGTGGAATAAACAAAGACACATGTTGGATGACCACAGCTTCAGACGACCGACCGGGTACAGCCGAGCATGTGCAGTAGCTGCAAAAACTGTGAGGGAAGCAATCCCAGAGTTTCCTTGCTCTCATTCAGTCCACGAGAGAAGAGAGAACTTCCACCTGCCAGAAAGCACACAGGTTTCCAACTTTCCAGAGATGGAAAAGCGTAATGGGGAGGATTTGAGATTTGTGAACGTTCACAGAGTGAAGTGAAGAAACAGTGACGGCAGTCCAAGACATTTAGCTCTGCTTGATTTTCTTAACAAAGTTGTTCATCCCATCCACAAAACAAACACTCAACATCACACAACTTACTAAAAGCCATCTCCAAATATATAAAACACAATTCAATTAAAGCAGTTCAATAATTAGAGTACTCTGCATAGTATAATAATTCAGAACATTTCTTCCAGAACAAATAAGAACTCCTTTTTCACATGCCCAGATCTGCCGATGAACTCTTGACGACCGGTCTGCCAAGGCCCACAGACCAGAGCTTTTCAGTGCTGCTAATTGTTAATAAATAACCATGAACCCATAAACTAAAGAAGCATCTCAGAAAAAAAGGTATGGGATTGGCTGTGGGCCTGTCCCGACACACAGCAAGGGAACCTTTAATACAACAAAGTCCTTCAGCCAATATTGGGACACAAGGGCACTACTGACTAACTAACTGCCTTTTCAGTTCCCAGGCTGAATTTATACAGCCATGCAGCAAATCAAGCAAGATTTAAAATAAATCTGTTAAATCTGTAAACAATTTTAAATTGTGGCGCATCACACACTACAAAAATGCAGTTATTATTAATGTTAACATTTGCTCTGTAGTGCGACACTCGCCCCGGTAGGTTTATAACTGAGGTGATTTCTCCTCAGCTCTTGTCTTTGATGAAATGGTTGTTATATGTTTTTATTTCAACAACCTGTTTCTCTATTTCCACTGTCTAATGGACTCATAGAACTCATTGGCCCAAGAATCCCTTAGTCTGGTCCCCCTTAAGTGGGCAGTTTTTGCCAGCATAAGCTGTAATATGGACCAGACATATATTTATGATCAAAAGTTTGGCTATGTAAGATTAGCTTTGTAGGCAACATAATACTTGATCCTAGATTAGGAATACCAATGACTGGACTGTTTGACCTGCTTTGCATTGTCAGGAGACCTGACACTTGAGCTCAGGGTGGTAAGAAGAGGAGGTGAAAAGGTTCATGGGTGTTGTGCTGGAGGTCATGCTGTTGACAGCCACTCAAAGCTGTAAGGGGTCAGAAGACCAGCACAGGCAGCTGAAGCTCTCTCTGAATGCATGACACAAGCAATATGTTAAACTCAACATCAAGTGCAAGTGCGATCTATAAATACAGGACATACACAAATACAAATATACACCAAATTTCTTAGGTTCTTTATTGAGTGATGACTGTACGGCAAGCATCATTTATTAATATATAAATACATTTTTTGAAGCATGTCATCATTACCCTGACAGAGGCTAGATGTCTTTTGAGGGTCATTTTGAGATTATCTAATGGCTTATAAAATTCTGATGTTCCAAGAAAACCCTCATCACAATCCGAATTCTGAAGTCACCAATCAATCGCAGGATCCTGTGAGCCATGAACCCTCCACCATCCCATCCCACCCAGAGCTTTGACAACCAACTCCCAGTGCATAAAAAATTATTCTGTCAGGCCCATTCAGAGCCCTTTGAGAGAAGAAGTGATTTTATTAGCAATACACAAAGCCAACTGGCTTCTATAGATGCCAAAGTCTTTTACAAGATTCTGACAGCCAAGAAGGCCAAAGAAAAAAGTTGCTATAAACAACAGTAAACAATTTCCTCATTGACAAAACAAATACAAATGAAGCAGAGTGCAGGGGTTACAACCCAAATGGGGCAACAAAAAAGCTGATAACAGTGCTATTCAGAGGAGCTTTGCTTGTGGAATAGGGTGCTTCATTTAGTGATGTCACTGAAACGGACATAATCCTGTCCTGGCAACAGGACTAGCCCAACACTCAAAGGGCCCTTGTTTCCAGATAGATAGAAGATAGTTTGCCCATTTGGAACAGATCCACCTTTAGTAAGCCAGTCTGCATTGTGTCCCAAGTCCTCACGTTCTGTAATCACCACAACTCTCCCAGGGCAAGATACCAACAGGTGTGAACACAACTGCATGTTTGGTGATTATATTTAATATTCAATGACTTTGCTTTTGGGTAACTGGGTTTTTAGATGCTAAAATTAGCAACAGTCAAATAAAACTGACAAAATGAGAATAAAACACCTATGCAGGTAACAATGACTTAATTTAGAAACTGTTTTAAGTTTAGAAACTGTGTTTACTGTAAGATTAACTTCTGACTATATAGTATATTTTACTGCATGTGATGTAATATTTGTACATATATCAACAAACAACAGTATGTTACAACGATAATGTACTCCTTAATCATTTATTAAACTTATATTATTTTACAGTATCATCAAATTTTTACAAATTTTCTACCTGAATCTTTCACATACAAAGTACACTTACCAAGCCTGTTTGCCATGGCACATATGAACCTGCCAGCACTCTTCAGCTACAGACTCACTACATTCAATGTGAGGCTCTGTAGACACAATAGGCTGCTTTTCAGAGAGAGAGAGAATCTGAACTAATCCATGAGCACATTCTCAGACTAACTAAACGCTCGCTGTGGCTTAAACAGAATGTTCCCATCATTTTTATCCTTCGTGCAGTGTGTATTCTAGATGTACAGTATTGGCACAGTGGCAGTTCTTGTTGCACTTGTTGCAAGATGCAACACAAAAACAACCTTCAAAGAGAGAGACAGGCAGAGAGGGGTGAGAGAGCAAGCAAGTGAGAGAGAGATGGCGGGTTGGAAATAAGAGCAAAGGAATGAGTGTAATCATGACGGATAAAGCTGAGATAAATAATCTAGAAGACAGGAAGCAAACCTACCATGGCTAAAACCTTTCATCTTTCAAGGAAATTCTTTCTTCTCTAAAAGAGATTTCTTTCCCAACCCTCAGATTATCTTTAGACATAAAACAATATCCTTCTCAGCTAAATATATGTGTAACGTACTGTATTTTATTTTGGATCAAGCATTCCTGTCAGAATTCATTAAAGACTGAAGATTTTGTCACAGTTATGGGGCAAAGTTTCAACCACACCTGCCAATATTTGAAAATGATTTGAGAAAATCTAATGGCCAAAAATACCAGCCATAAAATTATATTTTGCATAAATAAAATGCGCTAATTCCTATCTCTCTGAGAAACTCTGTCACATTAATACATTGTGAATTATGTTCCTTGTATTTGCAATTTGTTGGCTTAATCAGAGGCCTCATATTCTTCATATGTGTCCTCAAATAAAGGTCTAAAGATAAAACTTATCGTTTGTCAGTACCTACAGTTTGTACTTTGCTAATAAAACTACCAACCAATTGGCGAGTAACCATTCTTTACTTTCACTCATGTTTCACTCACATTTGGTGCTTAGCAAGTGTTGTGTTTGGAACCCTTTGCATATTTTCACATATATATCCCTCACCACTCCCATTCTTCTTTTTCTTTGTCTTTTTATTATTCATTTTTTAAACAGGAAAGGCCACATGGTCAAGACATAGTGAGGGGATGCAGTGCTAATGGATAGGGAGTGTTTAGGATGGAGGGAAAGAAAGCACTAAAGGTTTAACCCAGGAGGGGTTGAGAGGATTGTGTGCTGTGTCCCAGTACAGATCTGCTTCTCTGGCTTTATTTGGTTTAAAACTTAATAAACACAGGCCCAGAACAGGCTGCTATATTCACATATACTATTTTCATAACTTCTATGCACTGCTGTAATGTAGTGGATCTGAGCTGGTAACCAAAGGCTGCAGGTTCCCACCACAATGAATTTCCGCTGAAAGAGGAAGTTAGGGTGGGGCATATTAAGTGGCCCCTCCTCTTTTAAAATAGCCAATAGCAGTTAGTTTACCTCACAGCTAGCATTTGGTTGGTCAAAAAATCTGATGAGAAGCTGAAAAGTGCACAATGTAAGTCTAAAATTGTAAGTGTTAAGTACTGCTTAGATCTTCTAAATGTGAAATTTGTCCATGTTTTGGAGCACACTAGTTTATAGATATTCTTAAGGCTAATATATTCACAATTAAAGGTAAAAAAGGCCACAGCCTTCCATTCAAAAACAAACCACCCCTCTCCGCACTAGTCGCCCACAAAACTCACAAACCTGGGCAACAAGATCAGCCACAGTCCATTAGCATGATCATCATGATGAGTGGACCAGTAGCTGATAAAGAGTGTAAATTAGTTTAAAAGATGTTAAAATGGACTAGTAAGTTGTGAGTGAAAGTTTTAATCTAAAAACACCATCATATGCTAGCACGAATTTCCACACTAATGCATGTTGGTTTATGATGTTGGCCTAGGTTTAAACCTCTGGTAAAGCAGGTTTACCTTGGTCCACCTGCTTTATCAAAGTTTTAAAGCTAGACCAACACTTACCATCATAAAGCAGCATGGTTTTTCTGGCCTTAAACCAGTCTTAGCTGGGCTCCCAGCCTGTCCAATCTGGTTAAATGGTCTGTTTTGCTGGATTTACTGGGGTTTGTGAAACTTGTCATCTAGTCAGGAGCTGCTGTGTAATCAGCAAAACACAACAGGGTAGGTAAGATAATTAAGTAGTCAACATATGCTGGTGACGAGCTAAACAGGGTGGTTTACTGTGCAAAACAATTGCCAACCCGACAAGTGGCAAGTAACCAATAAAAGTGCTTAATGCACAACATTATCTCTAAAGAAATGTGGTCATTTAAGATCATTTGGCGATACAACCAAACCATGTTCTAGATGATCTAGATGATGGATGCTGGAGAGCTTCTATTATTAAGCTCATGGCTCTCTTTAAAAGGCAGGAATGAACAAACTGCCTGGAATTAGACTTCATTTTACTGAAGAGACAGATTTCCTTATCATAACCATCTGTGGGCAAAAAGGAAAAAGAAAACACAATGTGCGCTCAGATGATAAACATGAAATATGAAAGGAGAAAATATTAGGAATGCAAAGCTCATGCCGGGGTTGGCAAGTCAGCCTGACCCTTCTTGTCAGCCATTTTATGGTAATTTAACTTAATGTTGGCTATGGAGAGAGAGAAATGTACAGGAAATATACACTATCCTTCCATCATTCACTCTTGTAATGTTTAGAAATAAATCACTTCCCATGTTAGCCTATGGGTGTCACTACATGGAGCTGGCTCAAAGCCAGATGTGTGGAAAGCAGTCACCTAATTTTATTAAGACACCTTGCCATCAAGGTAAACAGATTTTACACCAGTATATGTGAGAGAGGAATGCCCACAGGAAAATGCTCAGGGTTGCTCATTGCTGAGGAGACATAATGAAGTTATGCACAGTTTACAAGGTCTTTTTTGAGATTACTGGGGTTTTAGAATAAATCTTAAAAAATATTAGAAGCAGGACACTCCAAGTAAAGTCTCAATTTGTTCTCCATGTAGAAAAGGAGAAAAAAGTGAGATATTACAGTTTCATTTGTGATTTTACTTTCCTGTGGGTAGTTTTGACTTGATTTATAACCTCAGTGCAATAATTAACTGTGACGGTTTCTGCAGTAACAGAGTTGTGTTGATGTATGTGTTAATTGATAACTAGCTGGGGTCATATAGTTATTTCAGGAAGAGTTACCATTTCATGCACACTTAACAGTTCCTCTTTGGGGGGGAGTGGGGGGTAGACTGCCAAAGGAGAGGAAAGAAATTCCTAATCCCAATATCAGAATGATTTATGAAGGTTCAAATCCATACGGTCCATAACACCTATTGTATATAACAGTAGGCAACCTTCATTTACAATTGAAGGTTGTAAATGAAGGAAAAACTAGAAAGATTTGCAGTTATTCAATAAAAAGGCTCCGATTACTAGTTTTCCTCAGCAGAGTGAGAAAACAGAAAGACAGAGAGAGAGAGAGAGAGAGAGAGAGAGAGAGAGAGAGAGAAAGATGTTTTCACAGTATTCAGCAAATGTTTTGTATATGTTAGATAATCCACTGTGGTCCTTCCTGATGCCTCAGACTCTGGGTCTGTTCTTTATTATCAAACACAAACACGCAATATTTGTTGCCTCATTCTTGAGTATTAAACAAATTACACAATCACATAGCTTGAAAAAATTGTAAGCCCTTGAGGACATGCTAAATGAAAAATAAAAAGGTCCTGTTATGCTAATACTCTTTGTTTTCTTGTGTTTTCACATAACAAGCTGTTTAATAATTATGTCCTTGCAGGACAAAATAACATTTACTGCATTTAACATCTGCAGTCAGTGGCATCTAAGCACAAATCTGTGTGTACCTTTTTTTGGTACACCATGACAAATGTGCTTTTTAACCAACAATTGTGTTTGCATTAGTGAAGACCAATAACAAATGTATTAATAACAATGACCAGACCAGAATGGAAAAATCAACACAAACTAAACTCAACAGATTTTCTTAATCTGATTGGTAATGATTCAGAATTCTCTACACATCCCCTACAAGCATGTTTGTTTGTTAATTCTGAGAGGGCAGACATTTTCTTGACAGCGGGAGAAATGCTCGGGACAGTATACAGAATTGTCAGCTGTGTCATCAGTCACTAAAATGTATTTTTTGCCTGTGGCTGTTCGTCAGTTGAGAATTTTAAGTGTATTGAGAAACTCTTCAATACAGCATAACACCGCCCTTCATGTCTTTAGGACGATGTATTGACTTAGTAAAATAAAAAGCTGAAGTGGGATCTTAGAAGTTGAATGTCTCAGATGTAAGCAATATTAGGTGTAACATCAATGTCATTACCATTAAAACAGCTTCATTCGTCATTCATTTTTGTTTGATTTCTAGCCAATTGTGTTTAATATGAGCAATCAGGGCCTCAAAGTTCGAATTGAAAATGGGTTCAGTCAGTTATTTTTGAGACTACTGTGCAAAACAAGAAGCCCATAGTGCCACCTAACAAAAATAAGATTAAGTCAGCTAAGCGAGCCACTCTTTGTTAAATTAATTAAGTACTGAATTTAAATATTTGCATGTTTTCTATAATTCTGCTTCCATCACAATTTGAATTTGATCTATACATTAACGTTTTTTAAATATTTATAATTCTAGTTTCATAGACACTATTTTTGAGGATCTTTGGGAAGAGATCCTAACTAACATTAAGGCAGCCCGCTTTATTAATGTAATGGCATATTTGTCTTCAGATTCTTGTGGAAGAGAGTTTGGCGTGTAGGTAAAAATCCTCCACAAAGGTATTCCCAGAAACGTTTTTATTGGAGTAAAAGAACAGCCAAATGGCACTACACCTGGACACTACACTGACATCAAAAATAGTGATATGTAAATCCAAACTGAAAGAATTGTGTAATGATGATGCAACATTATTGACTGGTTGTTTTCTTTCAGCTCTTCAGAATGCAGATCTTGGAGGTGTTGCACATTTCTGAGGCAAGATGTTCACAAAATTTTGGCAAGTAAAAATCTGAAACACTGGCCCAACTGGGCCAGTATGAAATAACCCTGAGTACATTCAAAAGGCTGCTCCTCGACTTTTCTTTAACCTATGGAAATAATCTCAGGTTACACATCTGTCAGGTCCTATTACTGTCTGCCAGTATCTGGTACAACTCAATTCCAGACACTGGTTCTTGCCTATGCTGCCATAAACAAGCCAGCCAAGAAAATGTTGCATTTTTGCTTGCAGTTCTGACTTTAAAGACAAAGTATTTAATAAAAACAACTGTAAAATCCTGCACAACTTTCAGTCCATGAAATGCTGAAAGGTTATAAACTTCAAATACACCGTTTTGTGATATTCCAATTTGATGTTTGTTTTTCTTGTTTTCTCTTTACTCTGCGCACACACAAACACACACTGGGCTCTCTTCCTGTCGGTGGCCCCCTCCACCTTGTGTCACTCATGCCGCAAGCTTTTCAGCCCACCTGCTAGTGGTTAAGTTCAATCAGCAAACCCCAGTACTGAACCCTAGACGACACATGCAGTGGGTTCAAAAAGCTGGACGTTTAGCACACACACACAAACACGCACGCACACACACACACACACACATACACACATAGCATATAGCATATTCATCACGAGGAAACCAGCTACGCTTTGGCCATTTAAATTTGACAATGGAAAAAACAAGCTAAATGTGTTTTTACTAAATGTGATATAATGCATTTATATAAAAAATCCATATATAGTTGGGCTGTGCCTTGCATAGTATGTGGGCCATAAAAGATTAAGCGCATGATTAACATATTTTCTGTTCCAAAACTTAGTAAGATACCTATTGTGGGAATATTTTAAGGCTGTTCCAAAAGGTAAACAATCGAAAATACATACTTTCAGAATGCACTGCATACATCCTGAATGGAGAAGACAATCACAGAATGCACTACAAAAAATTGCTAATGCTAAACAACAAATGAGAAATGTAAAATTATGTTTTTTTCCCAGAATACTATATTACCCACAATTTGCATAGCATTCTAAAATAGCCACATATGAGCTTCCATGATGGTTAGGACACTGCCTTAGAAGACTGCTGCCCATGTATGCAATAGGCAGTTTGGGAACAGAGCTAATTGAGTGCCTAAAGTGGTTCTCCAGTGTTAGATCATTAGGTTCTGTTGGTAAAGAAGCTTCTCTTCCAGCTGCTAAATCAAAGGCACAATAGTACATTGTAATATTGCTGGTTCAGAATGCATTTCATGCTTGAGTGGTAAAAACACATCTGCATCAGAGCTTAATGCACACATCCGTAAGACTGACAATCCTCAGATAGCAATACAATAAATGCGCTGCATCAGGAACTACTGTTCTTATAGAGCTTGCAGGTTAAAAAAGTCAATGTTCAGAAATGTGGCATGACAGGTGATGCATGAAATACATTGCACAGTGGTGGTTGTGTGCAGGTGACCCATGCTCAAGCCTGGCTTGGGTTAGGCCCTGATTCACCCCTCCACCACTCACTCCATCCAAACAAAGACACATTATTTTTAAAAAGAGCAGACATCTATTGATTTCATGGATTATTGTCTTTTTTTAAGTAAAAAAAAGATTTTCTTGTTGTCCCCTAACATTCCAGAGACTGTGCAAGTAAAAAAACAATAATGTATGCAAGTATCTAATTAAGCATTCAAAGATTAAAAGATCAACAATAACTACCATGACATTGTGAGGCATGAGTTTATTTCTACTTGTGATTCCCTGGAGTTATCCAATAGTTCATATATGCATCTGGAATCTATAAAGGATGCAAAGGGAAGCCACATGATTTACAG
>JAZGTJ010001780.1:37225-50265 GCA_036877575.1 Botia almorhae
AACAAAGGAGGTTCGATTGGCAGGGTCAGAGTAAATGACCCAATCAGAAGCCTCTGTGATGTGAGCTGTTTTTGGATGGAGAACAGTGGCAGTCTAAGAATGTAATGATTTGCATACAATTTAACTTCAGAGTGGGCGGAAGAGAGGAGGACATTAGGTAATGAGTAAAACAAACAACATGGGCAGGCTCACCGGGCGGTGAGGAAACCAAGTTTGTTTATAATGTCAGACTAAGGACTAAAGTGCTATTTTATATAGGAAGCCTAATTCCATTTAGCATTGAGACATATTAGACATTACAATACCGTTGGTCACATGTGCTGCGTTTACAGAGCACATGCGAGCAAAGTTTAAAGAAATAAACAAATCATAAAAGCAGTAAATATTTAAAACACAAATCTAAATATTAGATCATCAGTCTGTATAAGAATACATTTATTCAATTTGATCATTAGAAATAATCAATACGATCAAGAACATTCCCAAACAGTCCTCAGGTTGAGCCAAATGGTTCTCATGATGGTGACAGGCGGGGCTAAAAAGTTCAATAAACAGGGCTTGAGTGACATCCATTTATCCTTTCACACAAGTTTATACACAGCCCCGGCATGACTTCTTTTGCCAGGCACTTAAATATTGATTCAAAACGGCTGGATTTCTCACAAAACAACGTTTGCTCTTACAGCGTACATGATTTACTAGTTGGAGAAATGACAGCCAAAGCATTTATTGTTTTGTTGTAACTGAAAAAAACAAAGCTGTCCACCCTGCTAATAAATATCTTAACCCATTCTAAGCTTAGCTGGGAGACAAGCTAACCAGCTTATACTAACCTAAACTAGTATGGTAAACTAAATCAAATGTGATCAAATTTGTCATCAAATGTTTCATCATTTCAGATGACAGCAACATAAAAAAAGTGAGCGAAAAAAAAATTAACAAATTCAGCTCCTTCAATCTGGTCTTTTAATTCAGAACTTGCACACACAAATAAACTAGGCTAATGTGTTTGCCCCCATCTGCACAGCTTGTATTATGGCATCAAACCCTGACCCACATGACCTTTGACCCCAAATGGATCAACAGTTCAAAATTCTTAATCAGAGGCTCGTTGTTTCTTTGGAACACAAGACAAGGGAGCAAAAATGGGCAGGAAGACCTGCAGACTCATCTGAGTATTTCCGTGATAGTTGACAGTCATTTCAGATGATATTTTCATCCTTCTATTCAATGGCTGTACAATGGAGACCCTGGTAGAACAGCTTTGATCAAGCTTCTGTTGAAAGCTTGAGGTTTCCTCTCTATCCCTCCTGCCAGACCACTCAAAACACTTCAGGAGCAGAGGATCTGTGTGGGGCTCTCTGCCAGCATACCGATGCCTTTCTGTGATGTCTGTTGTAAACTTCACACTTGCAAATATGGAAATAAAACCTCTATCGCCTGGAATGGTTTATCTGGATTGTGACAAAGCGTTAAATACTGAGAATCTACCTCAACCACTATGAGGACATGCTATTTTTCTTTGCTATTTTTCTTTGCCTCTTGTGAAAAATGACTCATGCAACTGATTTACTAAAAGGGGTATCAATGAATTACTGGATAATATTCATAAGTTGCAAACGAGAACTTAAGTTCTCTATGTTCTTCTCAAATGTATAGTATGTATATTCCAGGTATCAAGTACACACAGGAAATTTCCTACAAATTAGCACCTGATACAGTAATAGAATTATGCAAATCAGATGATGACCCCAACACATATCTGCGCTACAATTCCTTATATTGCAGCCTGGTTCTGAGTGTTGGTTGTGTAGGATGTAGCAGATTATAACAATCTATAATTTAATATGCTGGGAATGTAGATCTGGGCTATTCAATTCTGTTCCTGGAGGGTCAAGTCCTGCAGCTTAACCCTTCTCTTACTGGTTCAGGTGTGTTTGATTATGGCTGAAGGAAGTGACCCTGCTGGACTGGAACTGAGTAACCTCGCTATATATACAGCGTTGCTCCACTACTGTGATCCAGGCACCATGTTTATGCTGACAATAATGACAACGACATTTAATGCTTTCAGTATAACACTTTTTCAGAGCATGGGTGGCTAATCAATGACGTATGTTTTTGCATTAAAATACAATGCATAACATCAAACATTTTACCTTTATGTTAGCACAATTTGTTGACACAAAACCGAAGATATGAGTAAATATTATTACAAATATTTAAATATAATACACAAAAGTTCTCAAATTGTACAAATATTTAATCATAAAATGCCTTACAGGCTATTGCCAATTGATTTTTATGCAAAAACTCTGTCCAAAGCTCTTTGTTTTAGATTTAATGGATGTGCTCTCTTGTATTGTACTTCTAATCACTTTCAGAGTCACAAATCTCAGCCTGGATTTGAACCTTCAATCTGCACAGCAGCATGTGGCCTAACCACTGTCCCAAAAACTCTACGTCCCACAAACAAATATTATCTCTTCGGTTATTTAATGTATAAAGTAATATATTTTCAAAATAACCATATCATAAACACTCGCAGTCATATTTTTAGGGCTTCTCTTTTCGCATGTGTTGTACTTTAAGCCAGGCTGAAACATGATACAAATGACTGTGATATAAACTGAACTCCAGGTTGCTCTGAGGAACTTAATATGGTGCCATTTTATGACAAGGTTGTGTGAAAATCATTGAAATCCATTCCACTGGTATTAGCAGAGTGGCCATAAATAAAGATACTAATTCATACTGCAGGAATAGCAATGCTGTTTTGAGAACGCATGCAGGGACAGAACTAATCATAGAATCAGTTTCTCTCTGTATGTATCTTATTTCTTGATGCACCACCAATACATAAAACCATTTCTCTGTAATTACCCTGTAAAGCTGTAAATCCTTGAAATATATTTCTATGTATCTTATATTCGTTTCACTTGTTATATCAGTGGCCCATGTGGCCTGATGCTGTTGCATTGAATCTATGCTTGCAGAAACAGAACTGCCCCTGTTTAGCCTGTGATTGTGCCTCTTTAGCAAAGCTACAGCACCTTAAAATCACTCTGACATGTTGACTGAAAGAAAAGATGAGGCAGAAAATCAAAGTACGATCCATTACCAAAGTGAGAGGCTTTAGCAAAACACGGTCTGATGACTTACACACGTGTTGTGCTGCTGTGCCATCAGCTCGTCACAATGTCTAAAGACCTTCTCTGACATTTCTTTCCCTTCCACACGTTTTTCAAATTTTGTCCCAAACATTTGGAAAGGGTTCCTCTGTTCCACCTGTGTCAGACTCGAGAACCTGCATTAGAATCTGCTCTCTGCTTCAGTAACCCAACAACCGCATCCAAATAATAAGCAACCCCAAGTAACCTCTGCATCATAATAAATAATTTGGTCTCCGGGCTCTGCTTTCGGTCATAACATATAAAGCTAAACAGATACAGCATATCTGCTTTTCAAATGTTTACTTGATATTAAAGTGTACTGTTTTGCCAAATATTTGCATTGTTCTTAAGCCAGTAGCATATTTAACATAAGTATAAAAATATATACTATGGGAATGCTTGGCTAGCTCTTTGCAAACCTGTGGTCTGTTCATACTTACTGTTCGTTCTTGCATTGCTGTGGTCATAACAAACCTCAGTCCTCAAGGGGGCACTAGAGTTAACATCAAACATCTGCGCCATTACATTAGATGTGTTATTATTAGGGCAGCTCGCTATATACTTTTTGGCAGTTCAGCTTTTTTGCTCAGCAAGATTCTCTTCAAACTGTCGGTGCTCCATAACCATAGTCAGAGAAAATGGACAGAGAGCAGTTTACGCCAAAGCACCAGCACAGAGAATACAGCACATACTTGGTTTGCCATTTCAGAATGGCAAAACATTAAAATTGAGCACATGTAGCTAGTTAGTCAAAACTGAATTCATATCTTTCCACTTGTTTCACACATGGACCCAGACACGTGTTTTAACCAAAGAGGAGCAGAATAACTTGAGCAGGCCACATAACCATCTGGCACCAGGATCTGAAGCATCCAGAATAAATTGTGGAAGGAACTACATATATTTATACCTGCAACCTGAGTCTTCTGGTGACACAAATGAGTAAAATTTGTTTCAGTAGATCTTACTGGCTCACTATGCTCAAGATAAAATTAGGTTAGACAGAAAAATAAACCCTATCCATTACTTTCTACCACACTAATAGAGGCCAGGGGAAGATGAGTCAGGCTATATTTAATTGAGAGTGTAAGTACAGTAGCTTCTGCTAAATATATTAACCTGCATGTGGCTGATGTAAAGAACAGAAGAGCTTGTTTGAAACCATTTACCGCTATTACATTTCTTACAAGCATGCAGTATTAAAGTTCTTTCAATGTTTTGCTGTCTTTTGATAAAAAAAGAAAAGCCCCATAGCAAATATTTAAAACAAAAAGAGGATGTAAAACTTTCTGTACAGACTTTAAACAGCTTAGGAAATGTTCAAAGAAGAAATGAGTCAGTAACAAGTGGCTTTGTTAAAGTGGATATAACAAAAGTCTCCACATTCCTGTGGGAGTTTATGAGTCTTGGAAGCGCGAGATGCAAACACCTCCCATTTCTGAGCATCTCAGGACACTGGGCAGTAGATCCAAAGCTGGCTAAAAATAAATACCAAAGCACAAAAGAAAAACAAAATAAAATTCAATTTGAGGCCGCTGAATCATACTGTCAACAGACTTCAACTGTGCTTTCACCATTGGAGAGTCTAATATTGTTCCTGTGGCAAAGAAGATCACAAAAGCAGAAAGGAATATGTAAAAAATCTGGTCAAGCTGGGAAACTTCCCTTCAGTCAAGTTGCTTTGAGCCCTGCTTACACAATTCCATTGTATCTTTTGCACACTTAATTTGCATCATTCACACCGTATATATATTGCACAATACAAACCTACACTGTTTATATTATAGATACTATAGATATTACTTATTTTTATTTATTATATTATTTATTTTTAATTTCTTAATCTATTTTTATTCTTTCTTCTATTTTTTGATATAACTATTCTTATGTTTTAAGCACGGTCAGTCGTATAAAGCATGCCACTGCATATCATACTGTGTATGCTTCTGCATGTGACGAATAAACTTTGATTTGATTTGCTTTATGTTGCCGGAACCCTCCATGTGCCAGAGCGGGCAACAGTCATGCTGTTTCAGAGAAATGGATGGCCAAGCACTTCACCCAAGTGCTAATTTGTCATGCACCACACAACTTGCAAAAACAATAAAAACTATCCATAAGCCATCCAACTCCTGGGGGTCCTTCCAGACGGATAGCTGGTGTAATAACTGATGAACATAAAAATAGACTGAAATTCCTGCATTAAGAGAATGAGGCTCTCACTGAAGGCTCTTGGGGTACGGTTCAACTCCCATGCCACCACATGGAAGGCACTCTCCTCCTCTCTGTCATCCACTTTTCTTTCCCACTCTCTCTCAGTGCCTCTCTCTCTTTCTCACTGTGTGTTAGCAACCAGACTCAAAAGCAAACAGTTTGTGTTCAAAGGAGAAAAGCTCTGAGATGTCTGTTTGGTTAAGAGATCTCTTGGACCAACAATGTGTGAGAAGTAGAAACAAAAGATGTCTCTATTTTTAGTCTGGGATTAACTCCATTGATGATCAAATGTTTATACTGTAGTAGCAGATTAAATGGCCCCACTGTGAGAGGCAAACTAAACTTGTGAGAGAATCAAGAATTGACACGCAGTAATACTATCTAATGCTAAAGTGTGTTATCTGTTAGATGTTAAAATAGTATCTTCTATCCCAACCTAATATGCAGACACAGCTATAAGCCATTTAGTAGGCTGATTAATATTGTGATTCTGTGGTGCTAAACCTTTTTCAGTTTGTTTTGAGCATCCTCACCAGCCTGACCAGCCTCATTTGAACAATGCATCTACAAAAATGGTACATTTTGTGTTCCATGACAGATTTTACATTTTTGACTGTGGGGTTCCTTAAATTCATCCAAATAAAAGAACAGAATTCCTTCAGTTTGTATAACTGAATACAGTCTCTCTTCTGTGTCTGTTTTTATCTACTTTATGTCTTCTCTTTTCCCTGGTGTCTTTGTATCCCCTTTTCTCTTTTTCTCACTATTCACCGTGCTGCTGCACAGGAAGCATGCTTGTAATACTAACTCTGTGTTTTTTGAGCAGACACACTATGCTGTGCTCCTGACGTTTGGTCTTGTCAACACTTTCCAAAGATAACACCCCAGACCTCACCGCCAGGCTTAGGTCCCGCAGAGTGTCCCTCATGAGGCCAAACTCCACAACACTGCAGGTCTGAGATCAGTAGTGTATAATATATGCAAGGCCTACAGAATGGACTTTATGTGCTGGTTAAAATATGACCATGTTCTGGCTGCACTGATGTAGAAGGTGACCAGGGATTGGGGATTGTATATCTAAGCAAAAACCTTAAATAAGCACTTGAAGTAGTCTGAAACCACACAGAATATGTTGATATGGGCTTTTTATAGTAAATCGACTGTGGGGCTCCCACTCAAAACACTCCAGAACTGTACAGTATCAGGAAATTGGAGCAACTTTCTTAGATCTCTGGTATGTACGCAGAGCAGAACACCAGATGAACAGTCTAACTAGAATTAGGCCTGACAAAGATCACCGTCCTGGTTTGCTTCAGAAGGTAAATTGAGGCTTCCAGCAAACATACTGAGGCAAACAAAGTAGTCAGAAAAGTAATGAATAATCTGCTGCGAAAGTATGTGGGATCACACACTGCGTGACACCAGTTCTTGAGGATACTTTTATTTAGGTTTCTACTTTCTGGAAGCCCATCTTTTTACTCAGGTTGCTGGGAGGGGGACATGAAAATTGGTTTTAAGAACTACAGGGTCACCAGGCTAATGTAAAAGTTAAGCTATAAATGTCGCTTAAAGAGAGAGACAGAGAGCTTGTGGGTGTAAGACAGACAGCAGATGAAAAAAAATCATTCTTTAACAAGAACCTTTCACAGAACATGTGAAACCAGATTTTACTTTACAACACCGGGCCGTTGTGTGAGAAGAATCTTCATTTTAAGATTCCAGCCATTCATAAAAAAGCCTTATATTGGAGACAAATGAAGATGTTTTTAAAAGAAGACCATCCAAGAGAACTGTATATACGGTGCGACCCGTGTTGATGAGAGTGATTCACAGTGTTATTTAAATGGAGAACTTCATATTTTAAAGAGACTGATCAAAAATTTAAATTTAATGTTATCATCATTTAACTTCATGTTTTGAACCTGTACAACTTTATGGAACATAAAAAAACTGTTCTGAAGAATATGCATGTCGCTTTTTTCATACAATGAAAGTAAATGGGGACTAGGAGCAAGCATAAAAGCGACATAAAAGTAGTCAATCAATCTTGGAACCAGATTTACTAACACAATACAGAATGGCTAGCAGAATGCCAGAGGAAGACATTATCTGAACATATCGCTTGCCAGGCCATGTTATTTTTAATTTGCTCTTGGTAAATTGTGCCGGTCATTAAGGAAATGAGATGTTGTGCATGTGTTCTTAAACATGCTCCTTGTCAGTAAATCACACGCAGAAATTTCCACTTCCATTGGCACGTTTTTGGAATTGTGATCTCATGCTAATTTGCCCTGTTTAGTAAATCTGTCTTATAAACTATATTCTAAGTTTTCTGTTGCCATATGGCAGTGGGGGTTTGTGTGGGGTAATAAACAGTCATTTACTATAAATTTTATCCTGACAATTATACTTGACAGCTGTTGTCACCTTATACAAAGTGCAGCTTAGACTTTTAAGACATTTTTAGCAGCTACAGTGAAGAGGATTTAAACATTTTGCTTTTGTGGTCGATGGTAATGACAATCATAAAAAAAAATTCTGCATTTTTATTTTTGGGTGAGATATTCCTTTAAGAGTATCAACATCAGCTATCACAGTCAGAAAAGGGCCATTACATTTTGAATTAAGGAGCCACTTTAAATGCCATAGTAAAAATACATCCCACATTCTAAAATCCAGGTTGTAACTTCAGCAGTTCTCCAAAAATAATCCAAACGTTTTTTTCATCTGCATCTCCTGCACTAGTTCTGATGTCATGAGCATGGGCCAAGTCAGCATCTCCTCTCAGCCACTGTGGGATATTCTCAGAGCTCTTTAACATGATCATCTCTATTCATACAGTCAAGATCTACTTGAAGAACAGCGAGAGAGCACAGGAGCAAGATGAAGAAGAGAAAGAAAAAAAAGAAAGAAAGCTCACAGTGATTCAGAGAAAATGGAATTGTTTTCTGGGACCATAAATCAGAGGAGCTTGACAGCAGGGGTCCACCCCCTCCAGTGGAGTCAGTCTGAGTGGGGTTTGACGGGGTCGATGTGGAATGACAGCATTCCCTCTGCTGGTCAATGGGACAAAGGAGAAGCACCCAGCTTCCCAGAGTCCTGGGAGATCCCACTGCACAGCAAAGGTCTTTCATCAGACCAACACCCCCAGCCCACCCTCAGTATGATCTAAGAAAGGCTTCAAACACACTCGCATGTTTTCCAGGACCCCTGGAGAGAGAAACAGTGTGTGTGTGTGCGTGTGTGTTTTAAAGAACACAGCAACAGTTTCGCCTTTCTGAAATAATGTAAATGTGAGTTTGAGTGGGAATTCTTTCAGCCTTAATATCTATGGCCGTATCTGTACAGTCAGTAAAACTTTGGCACAGTTAGAAAAAACTTTTCAAAACAATCAAAACAGTTTGTAAGTACAGCAAGCCAGAAACGTAAACCTGGATGACTTGAAAAGAAAATGTGTAACTTTGTGCCGGAAGTTTGCTATAGGCATAACAAACTATGTTTCTGGACCATCTGTGGTTGTTTATGCCTGTTTGAGCATGTTTGCATGTGAGTAGCTGTGTGTGTTTCATATCCTTTCCACCACAAAGTCTGTAGGGTCACCAGGCTTTTGGAGGTTAAAAGGTACAACCTTGCAGGATCACAGCTGTCACCCACAGAAGATCCACCTGTGACTTCTGATGTTGACCTCTGAAAAAATCCAAGCAGTCAGCTATGCATTCAGCACAACAATATATGAACCAGCCCAGCCCTGCCTAAATTCAATAATGTTATTCAGTTAATAACATCTCCATACAAATAAGCATGATGTTACAATTAACAGAAGCTATATTATTAATTGTTATTTTTCATTTAATGTTTAAGATAAAATGTAAAATGTAAAATGCAGATATTAGTTTTAGGATACACATATCTATATTTGTAATTACTGTCTAATTTGAACATTAATATGTTCTGGACCAAACTGTAACACAAAAGTCTACTGTAAAATTAACAATTAATATAAACATGGGTAATACCAAAAAATGACCCCCAGACATCAAAAGAGTAACATATGTTAATGCTAAATGTGTCAGCTCCTAATGTGAACACCCTAGTTCTTTAACAAGAAAACATTCCTCATTTCTGCACAGTCATGACCGCAGAGTCTACAGTAGGTCTGACAAAACAGTTCTAAACATCTCCTGCCACATGGCACAGCACCTGACTTTACACAAGTACCTCAGGCCTCCCTAGCAGAGTCTTCAGCTGTGGACAATGTGGTCTTACAGGATTGAAGGGTTCAGAGATGCTATTAAGGGAAGTCCTGCAAATCCTACAACAGCTGGTTAATAAAGGTCTCCCTCTTTTATCTCCTGCTCGTTTCTGTCTTTCTCAGCCACAGCAAACAATCCACCTAGTGTCTGAATTTTCAATTTTCAATTTATTTCCATTCATGTTAACCCAAGAAACAATTAATAAGGTACTCAAAATACTAATGGTTAATGTAAAGTAAGATAAAACTTATTGAGACAACAATAGTCATTTTTGAAAACAAATGATCTTTTTAAAGGGTCATGACAGGAGTTAATAAAGAAATGCTGAAATTTATCCACCACTGACATTATTAGCAAACTGATACATGACTATCTAATAAACCTTGACAGCTGAAAGATTTTTCCAACAGACAATGTAAATGTAATTTTAATGATTTTTAAAGAATAACAAGCACCAGTGAAGACAGTGAAAGCAGCATTGTAAAATCTCTGCTTAGTCATTTCTTCACGGTGAGGAGAGGAGTTAAAACATTTGTCATGGTGGTATAAAGCCAGAGCCGGAAGATGGTAGATTATCTCAGAGACTTTAATTCAGCCTGTATCTTCAGCTGGTAAATTTATTGCCACAAGCATTACAGAGCACATGGCACTGTTGCTGACCAGGATTGGATTTCTCCCTTCTTTCTAGGGCAAAAATAAAGGGTGACTTTCTGGGTGGAGTTGGATGGTGTTGGCTGGAAGCAAACCTGTGTTTTTCACACGAGCACCACTGCCTGACATGTCTGGAAAATGTAAGGCCTAGATTATAGCTTTGATATGACAAATCATTTCTGACTGGCTGTACACATGTTCAGTATATGTGTTTGGGGGTGAGGGGTCATCACTGTCATAATGCATTATAAAAGCAACAGGCAGCACAAACCAGAGCACATACAGGTCACTTTGACACAGAAACAACCCAGACATGCTTTTTGAGCTTCATCTCTTTAGTCTTCTAGTTTAGTCATTGATCAAAGTAATTTACAGCTAAAGCTATAATTTACTTTCATTCTACAAGGAAAGGCAGCATGTACATTCAGCTAAATATACAATTTTACTTGATTGTCCAAGGTGAATTCCAAGAGTGCTGATATTTTGCATCATAGCACTGGATTACTACATTGTTTTGTTAATGGGCTTGTTTACTTTCACTGTTTATACTGCACAACACCACGCAATGATTAACTGCGCCAAAGATTAGCTACTCTTAAAACTATTTTAGTTGGCGGTGCAAAAACACAAAATAACGCAGGAAAGATGTGAGGGTAAAAAGATGATGATGCAAAATGTACATTTTTGAGTTTTTGAGCAAACTATTTAACGTCTTGCTACATGTTTTCTTTAGACATGATGCCAGAGAATGATGGAACATTTGTTCAGAGACTTTGAAACTTCAAACAATGAAACTTTGACAATACATTTCTGCTGCAACCTGCTGAGTGACAATGTTTGTATGACTGTCCTGTAGTTATTCTGCTTTGATAAAAGCCACAAATCCATAAATACATGATACGGATGTCAGAAATCCTAAATTGTTGTTTAGAGAAGAACATTGTGTGGCTATGTCTCTCTGTAACCAACTCTGGGTCTACAAAGTTTCAAATAATGATGCCACTGTGGTTAATTTAGGTAAAAAGTGATTCTGTTCTTACTGATCGTTGTTTGCTTTTACAAACAAAGAATAAAAGAAATGAGGAAAAACACATTATAGCTTGACTTGGAAAACATCTTATGTCCTTAATCTATCCAGTCTCACCACAACCACATATAAAACAACACAACAGATCATCAGTCACGATGAGAAAACATTTGCTACCCAGGCTGACTGATGTGAAGTGGTTGAAAGCTTCGTCTTGGCCCAGCGCTTCATCCTCAAACTTGCGTTGACAGTTCAGATCATTGCTCAATGCAGGCAAACACACTCACTTAAAACGTTTGTCTGTCGTGGCATAGCAACTCTGTCTTTATAATGTAAACTTGAGTGTTGCTGACAACAAAACATGAAGAGATTGGACCAGATCTTCACTGTCTTCTCAACGAAATGAAAACAGGAGAAAATACCATAACCGACACATTTTCTGTACGTTGAGTCATGCGGGGGTTAATGAAGTGATTGCTGAACAATGACCCAGCAGATTATCCAGTGTCATTCATCCATCATTCTCACAGGAAACCAGACCCTCTCCATTTCCTTACTAACCTTTTCTTTTCACTTGTGAAGGCTAACAAAGGTTCCTCAATTTTCTGCCACTTGGGTGACATAGTGGAAGTGTTTAAAAGCAGGGGTGGAGCAAGGAGGGGTCCAGTACACAGGACAGACCTTTATGTGAGCCGAGTGCTTAAAACACAATCCACAACAGAACAGCAAGAGCAGATGCATAGAGATATTGTGTGTCAGCTTCAACAGGTTACTGATCTTTCAGGAAAGAGAACATAATGCAAGACACTTTTGTTTGGTCACAGAAGGGTGTGCTGATTCAGAGATATAAATGGTTAAAACTAGCTAACCCCTTCTTCTTTATTTAACAGATTCTTGATATCTTTTTGGTATGTGTGGCAATGTGGTATAAAATTAAATAAAATAATGGTCATTTTTAATCAAGTTTTTAAACACTTCGTCCATTTGATGCTGTGTTAGACTGGCCAGGATGCCCAAATAAACAGAATTGTCACATCTACAACTTTAGGTTGTATTAAGGTTCCAGAGTGTACATTTGTGGCAAAACCCAAACCCTCACCCCAACCTTTTACATCAGACCTGAAAATAGCAGCTTGGCCTTCGACACATCTAATTCTGATAAATGGACACCTGATGGCTGAGTAATGTTTACAGTGTAGCATTTTGGCCCATCACCTCCACCTCCACCACCACCTACGTCATTGGCTGCTCTGTGTCAGTTATTTTGTGTCATGTCTTAATAGTAAGGCCTCTGATAAAGGATTTTGCTAGCTGCTTTTTTGTTATTACTAAAAGATCAAAGGAATAAAAAAGAATCTCTCTTTTTCTGAAATTATTGTTTTTGCTTATATAGTTCTTTATTTTTTCCAATACAAACCATTTATTCAGGTATGCAACTATCTTTTCAAAGAATTATGAAAATTTGGCATCAGACCTTTCTGCAAACAGTTGTTTGTGAACACTTTATACTTTTTTGAATTCAATTCAATTCAACTTTATTTGTATAGCGCTTTTCACAAAAGGACATTGTTACAAAGCAGCTTTACATGTATGATAATGTACACAGCACACAACGACAGACATACAGACAAACGCACAGACAGACACACAGACAAAGAGAGACAGGTAGGAGAAACAGGTGCATGTTATACAATCATTTAAGGTGTAGGAATAGATAGTTTG
>JAZGTJ010001781.1:0-49572 GCA_036877575.1 Botia almorhae
GTGCATTCAACATAAACATTCTTTTGCAGTGTATGAGTTCTCTGGGAATCAAACCTTTAACCTTTGCGCTGCTAGCGCAACGCTCAACCTGTTGACCCACAGGAGCACTACAAGCATTGAATTTGTGTGTGAAGATCTCAAAGCATCTAAATGACATCAGAATGTAAAGTTAAATGAAGTGAAAATATTTAAACTGTAAAATCACGTTTGTTGTAAAGTTCGTTGACTGCCTGTGTATTTAATAGCTGGTAAGTGTTCCATCTGCAGGATGAACTGACCATAGTTTTTTAAAATCTGGTCACGAATGGGATCTGTTTCCTGGAACGCTATTCTGATTCAGACTTGACAAGGAATCTGTTTTCTTCTCACTGAAAGCATTGGTGTTTAATAAAGCATATAAAAACTGTCTGTCGTGTCCAACAGTCCAATGCATCATGACCAAGATGAACAATTGTTTAAATGCATATGGGGAAATACACTATATACATGTATGTGGGCTGAGACAAGACATACAAAACAGTTAAACTACTCACAGTAAGAAAAACATCACCAGCGGCCACTGTCGTTTATGTCACTGGAAATCAGTGGCAGCTCTCATTGAAAATGAATGACTTCCAGGCGCTCCGTCACAGCAGATCTCTGTATATGTGAGTGTGGCCATTGAGGCCGGCCATACTGCCTTGTTCTAACATCATCCGCTGTCAACATGAGCCTCTGCTGTCTGTGTTTCAGGTCAGAATTTGAGTGACGGACAGTGGCACTCCATAGCAGTCGAAGTCAAGGGTCAGAAGCTGTCTTTAACTGTCGACAACCAAAAACCAGTCACCATGGAAATCCGTGGCCTTAGCAACAGGGTTGAAAAAACGACCATCTACTTTGGAGGTACGGCATTACAAATAAACAGTTAGTTTACCCTTCCGATTCCTGGAAAGAGTTACTGGCTGTCAAAATGCATTAAAGACTACAAATTCACATTCAGGGACTGTAACATATTTTGATCCTTCATTATTTATTATAAGGCTGTTATCCACAAAGCTCAGTTCAGCTAAACTAGCCTAACCACTCCTGGCAAAAAGCGGTTATTACCCAAAACATTGATTTAAATGCAAGGGGCAATTTTCTTTCCAGCTTCTACCTTATTAAGTCTAACCTCCATCTGCCGAACAATTCCCATATTCCTGATAAAGTACAGGCTCGGCAGGGCGAGACCATTGTTAGGGTCCATTCATTTCACACATATAGCTGTTACTCCCAACAATCTTCCTTTTTCCCGGAGGAGTTTTCTGTTGAGTCCATTCAGGCAGCTCTAAACACATTCAATTACTGTGGAGGATAAATGCGTTTTTCTCTAAAGCTGTAATTCAAATCTCGGACTCAAACTTCCTGTTCCTTAACCGAGACCTTTTAAATCTCTCGTTTCGCTTCTCTTTGAGACAATGCGGTCCTGCTAAGATTTTCTAAGCTGCTTTACTGGAATTCGTCAGAACAGAGATTTGTCTTTCAGCAACTTGGTATTAGTTGCGCTTGTTGTTTTCGATTTACAAAGAGAGTAAGTCGGGTCTTCCATTATTCTAGGCTGCCCTTCATCCCAGAGCGGTTTCATCTGTGAGAACCCCAACAGAGGGTACCAGGGCTGCTTTCGTCTGCTTTTCATCAATAACCATCCTGTGAATTTCCTCCAGGTTCAGCAGGAACGCCCGGGCAACTTCAGTCAGATTAGCTTTGATGTTTGTAGCATTCAAGACAGGTCAGTGTTGTTTGTTTTTACATGAACTGTTAACTTAATTCTTTATTTTAAATGTTTATATATGGCTTAAAAATGTAGTTCAGTGTGATTTTTGTTTTTTAGATGCCTTCCCAGCTAACAATTAACGGTTGTAAGAACGTTTTCGTAACATTTTCATTAAGTAACTAAACCAGTAAAAATGTTATTTTGAACGTTCTAGGAACATCTTGAAAGACTCTAGAATCTAGTCTAGAAATAAGTACAAAGAAAGCAGGAAAAACAGGAACAAGCCCCTAACACTTTTTACGAACAGGAATAATATATAAAACATATACTAATAGTAATAGTAAATAACAGTAATAATAAATATAATATTACTGAAGTAATAAAAAAAGGATCACTGCAACATGTTCATCTCAACAGGTGTTTGCCCAATCTGTGTGAACATGGCGGTCAATGTGTCCAGTCATGGGAGCAGTTTTACTGTGACTGTTCTGGAACAGGATACACAGGAGCCACCTGCCACAACCGTGAGTTACACAGAGATGTCAAACAGCTCAGTGCTGCTGTATTAGTCACTTCACTGCTCTGCAGCACACTAGCGAGTGTCCATTGTCTGATTAATACCTCTCTGTGTGTATAAGACCAAATAAAGAGTAAAAACAAACTACAAACATGGAAAGCAGAATGATTAAGTATATAAGCCAATACATAAGTAATATTATACAACCCAATATTTATCTTTTTTGATATAAAACAAATTAAATTTGCATGTTAGTGAGTCGTTAGTAAGGGATCTAAATGTACATGTTGGTGAGTTTTGTTCAATAGGTCTGTTGCATATGTTCTCTGTCCACAGTCGTAATCAGCCATTCTTGTAACTGTATGCGGCTGTGTAATTTATTTCCCTTAAAGCATATTTATGTTTTTCAAAAGGTGCGTTTTAAAGTAAACCACTGCTTGTCTTTGACGAATCTTTGTCATTAATTAGTCGTGCATAATTAATCACTAGACAGATGCAGTTCTGCTTTTATTAAATCTACTATTATTTGCAACTGTTCACTCACCAATGTATCCATTTAACGCTGGCATCTGTGTCTTATGAGAATATTTGATTAAGCAGTAATGATTGTCGCCAGATCTATTTTTACAGTTCCTTGCCGTAATCAGATTTGTTGAATCAATATGTTGTAATCTGTCACCGCATGCATCGTTTCATCATATGTTTATGACTACGTGTTCTCTGGTGGAGAGCAGGGCACGACGAAGCCCATCTGTTACTTTCATTGAATTAAAAAACCAAGAAGAAGCCGAAAAACATGCTTTCTTTCTCAGCTCCTGCTGTTTGATACACCATCAGCAAAACAACGCAGGCAACACATTAGCTTTCTGCGCTCTACAGAGAACAAGCAGCTCCCAAATAAACACAAATTACTTCTGTTTGCTAAATTAACCATTTGATTGTTTGAAATGGTAATGCTAGGAAACGTTGTTGTTAGGGAAACTTATTCACTCACACTTGTTTTAATTTAAACGCAGTTGTAAGAATGTTTCCATAACATTTCTATTAATTAACGTTATTTTGAAAGTTCTAGGAGAATTTGGAATGTCCCGCTTTTAAGATGTTGTATTAACATTTTTGCCTTTTTATAACGTTATTTAAAACATTTTATTCTGTAAACATTTTTAACACACCCCAATTTTTAACACACGCATTTACGTAAAAACAGCAACATAGAAATTTTACAAATTATTTCCCTCATTTATGTTTTCAGCTATATATGAACGATCCTGTGAGGCCTTCAGGAAAACAGGAAGTCAGTCGGGTGTGTTCACAATCGACCTTGATGGCAGTGGCCCACTAGAGCACACTCAAGTCAACTGCACTGTGGCAGGTACGGTGACAGTGGATTAAACTACATACAGTATTACACATACTCAGCTCTGCACATCTGTAGACATATCAGACACTAACATTCATCATATTTCACATTATTGAATTATGAAACTAACAGCCCAGCAACTCTGGTTTACAAACCTGATTGGGTGTGTGAACAGGTGTGACCGCAGCATGTGTTGGGGAACGCCAGGAGAAATCACACAGCTCATTAAGTGAGTTTAGCATCTTCTCCTGAGGCTGTCTAGTTCAGCAGGTTGGATCAGGGTTGGCCAACCTTCCTTCCAGGGAGCCTCTGGTGAGGTTCAAATCTCACACAAACATCAGCTGGATTCAGCTGGATGGTGTGATATTGCTGTGGTTTGGATGTTTTCATGGCAATATAAGAGAACGACTGCGTTTTAAAACCTAGAAAGCTGTCTACACAGGCAGCTGCCTTCTAATTGTTGTAAACATCATGGAACCTCATAAGTGACACTCAACCTAAAAATAACACTTTTATAAGAGTTGTATTGTTATTATAATTAATTAAATGTAACCTAAGCGATTTATTTATACTCTACATTACTGTTTTGTCTGCTTGTGCCTTTGAACTTTGCTAAAGGTGAAGGTAGCGTAATTAATTTACCCACTCAAAACAGAGCTGTTTATGTACATGAAGGCACAAACTTTTGGGTGGTGAGCTCGCCTTAACCACTTTTGATATAACGGGATATAACCATCTTACCAACACAAGCGGGAGAAAGCAGATGCATCCTCCACTCCTGGCAACAATGCGTCTCTCACATCTGTCAGGATTCATCACCAGTTTCACCCGTCTTGGTGTTTAGCCTCTGACACTTCCCTCCGCGGTCTGCATCCAATGCCGGCTTGATTCATCTCAGCGATGAGACTGTAATACATTATGTCATCACACAGGGAAATTCAGGCTCCATTATGTCAACAGCAGGGGGGAGTTGCAGGTGACGGCAGAAACGATTCAGGGAGCACGTCAGCCCGCAGAGACTGGCAGCGCGTACTAGCCGAAAATGATAGCTCCATTTTTCTTCGTTTCGTAGGCAGCGAGCTTTGGCTTCGAGGTTATTGGAGCAGCAAGCAGAGATGAGAAAAGCAAAGCGCCAAGGAAGCCGTCGTACGCTGTGATCTCCCGCCGCATGTTGGCACGGCTAAGCAGGCTTTATTTGACAAAGTTAGCTTTGATTGAGCTTTAGCCGTCTTGCAAACTTAGATTATTCATCCTGCGTGCGTTAGAAGAGCGCTAATACAAATAGACATTTACTCTCAGGCGTCGGCCTGGCAAGAATGAACGCTGCCAAGATGATCGTTTGAAACCGACCTCAATTACTGACGCTATTAGCTATGCTAATTCTGCAAGACACCGCAAACAGGCACCTTTGGACATCACACGTGGGAATTTCAATTTGCTTTGTGAAAAGTGTTAGTGTGAACTATCTTTCTCTCGTCATTTCACAGTCTCCTAAATGAACGACCTTCTGTTCGCTACTTAATATTCATCAGGTACTCGCGTACGACTTCATCATGCCGCTAATCTCTCATTTTCATTCGCCGGCGCATACGGTCGATTGAGAGCAGGCTCGAAAGGGTTGATGACACACAATAGGAGTCAATGGGGATTTCATTCTGTACTGGATTCTGTTTCTTCACACGTGTGTGTGGTCCTGGTATGTAGTACCACATGTAGTACTGGTATGTAGGAGAAAATGTTCCCACAAGTATAGTAACACCTGTAAATTCTGACCTTTGTTTAGGTCCTTATGAGGAAACAAGCTTAAAAATAATAAAGACTGATCTGCTATCTGAAATAGCAGAATGTTTTCTGTGAGGGTTAGGTGTAGGGGTAGGGTTAGTGTAGGGGGATGGAATATACAATTTGTACAGTATAAAAACCAGTGTGTTAATGGAATGTCCCCATTAAATATGAAAACCCAACGTATGTGTTTTTCTTGCACAGAAGACAAAGTCTGGACAGTGGTGGGTCATGACCACACAAGGCCTATAGACATTCAAGGATCTACTCCACGCAGCCCTTTTGTTCTTATCTTCAGCTACACCATATCGCAGTACCATCTCCGTTCGCTGGTGACCTCCTCAGAACACTGCCAACAGGAAGTGATATATCGCTGCAGGAAGTCACGGCTTTTTGACACCTGGGGTTTGTTTACCTTTCTTAATATTCCATACTGGATTTAACAGAGTTTATTGTGTAGGCAGGTTACATGCATTACTGAAATGCTGTCGTTCTTATAATGTGTGATTTATGTTACCTCATGAATTCCAGTCCTCTAAATTTTGTTAATATGTTTCAAAGGAACCAAAAAATCCCACCTTGCAGCTAAATGAATCACAACAGCAGGTTATTATCACAGATAAGTGTGACATGACGACAGTGTGGTGAATGATGTTCACTTAAAAACTGGTTAGAACTGGTTTGTAATGCTTGTGATACAGGACGGTTATGGGATGTGATGAGGCCGTTTAAATCGCAGAAGCATTATGACTTAAAAATAGATGATAAGCTAGTACGCTAAATCATTGCGTGCCTCTTTTTTTTTGCACATTTTAATACTCTACACTTTGCTGGGTTTGGTATGCTTTTGCTTTTTACTGGTTTAGAATGAACTTATCCTCAACTTAACTTATCCCTCAAACACTTGGCCAGAAATCAACATCGTTTTCATTTGCCAGAATGAGAGACCCAACAAAGCCCTTGAGCAAACGATCAACCTTTGATCGTTCTGCCCACAAACATTTCTTAAAATCCACTCAAACAGTGAACCTCCAGCAGTACACATTTGCATATCAGATTGCCATTTGTCAGGGGCTTAGCTCTTGGCCGGATCACTCCACTGCAGAGAGAGCAGATGCCTAGTCACGCACATTGAAGCCGTACTATAAGGGCTATTTGACTGACAGGAGCCTCCGAGCTCATTACGGATCAGCAGGGGCAGGAGACCAGATGTCGTCATGCATGACTAAATTACATTGGACTCCAAACTGTGCTGTCATTATTTGCATAATTATTTATTTCGGAAAGGCGACACTTTATCCTTTGGGCATTTGGTTGATTTTCAGATGGAACGCCTTTGTCTTGGTGGCTGGATCGAGACGGTGTGAAGAGGACCTACTGGGGGGGGGGTTTGCCCGGGGTCCAGCAGTGTTCCTGTAGCTTGGATGGCAACTGCAGAGACATGAATTATTTCTGCAACTGCGATGCAGACCAAGACACCTGGTAAATTTATTTTAATTTCACAGTCGGCATGCAGTGTCTCCACTTTTTCAAAGGTAATAGAATCGTTTTTTTAATAGAAAATAAGATGCGTTAAAATAAGATACGGTTTTAGTCAATTAAAAGACATACTGATTAGCAATTTAAAACTCTTAAAGGTTAAAGTTGGGTTGGCAGTTTTAAAGAGGCTAGCAATAGCAAGCTAGCTTTGAAAGCATAAGCTAGCCCTCCCTTTAGAGCGCTTGCCAAAGCCATGCCTCCTCCAAAACACATAAACTGAACACCATTTGCGTGAGCAGGGTGCACGGAGGTACGCAAATACATTGTTTGACAGGCAAAAGTATTGAATAGGCAAAATGAATTCGGACCGAATGCAAAGATTTTATGGTCTGCACCTTCCACAAAAAGTACATTTAGAAAACTTTACTTAGTGATTGCTGTCAGGATGTGAAGAGACTTTCGACCAGCATTACAAAAAATGTTTCCGTACAAAAATCGACTACCCTGCCTTTAATATTCGCCATCGGGCAAGTATTACCATTATTTTCAAGCAACAAGTGAAGCATGCACTCTTCTCTGCGAATCGTTTACCTTGAAGACAGATTATAAAAACTCTCTCCCAGCTGCCGTTTCTACTAGCCCATTCTGCCCGTTTGCTCATTACCTCTGTTTTCTTTCTCTTTCTGCAGGGCAAATGATACCGGCGTACTGTCTTACAAAGACCATTTACCCCTCAGTGAGATCGCCATTGGAGACACAAACAGGACAGGCTCGCAGGCCGTGCTCCAAATTGGACCGCTGCGTTGTTATGGCGACCGTGGGTGTTTTGTTTACCAAATTTAAAAGGGGGATGGGGGGTAATACTGCTCTCTGCTGAATTAATTTTCACATTTCAAAATACCGGAGTGATGGACGGCTTTTATCATTCGTAATGCAATGTGCAGCTGTTTTTCAACATGTCGTGTGCTTTTCTTGACTGTCTCTCTGCTGCAGGTTTCTTCTGGAACTCTGCCTCTTTTTACCAGGAATCGTCATATTTGCACTTCCCTACTCTGCAAGCCGAACTGAGCGTCGATATCTCATTCTTTTTCAAAACCAGCGCTCTCTCAGGGGTTTTCCTGGAAAATCTAGGAGTCAGAGACTACATTAGACTGGAACTAAGTTGTGAGTGTCTGATCATGGTTAATGATCAGTTATTGGAAATGTCCTATTAGTTCACTTTTTGAAACATCATCATATAGACAGGTAGACTTATTGCTATAGTATACATATAGTGCCCTCCATAGGTGTTAGGACAGTAAGTAAACATTGAAATATTGCTCTGTTTGCTGTTGAGTCAGGAAATGTTCATCATTAAAAGTCAAATGTCAAATTTCTGTATATTTTTCACTGCTTTTCTGTCAGGTCACAATACTTTTGGAGGGCACTAGATATTGATCATAACTGACCTAAACGAAAGAGTTTCCTCAGAGCAGTCCCTCCTAAAAGAAATGTGCTATCAGTTAACTGTTTAAATGTTTCTTCAAACTACAAGGTGTCGAAATAACACCATGCCACTTTTTTATAGCCCCCTCCTCCGTGAACTTTACCTTTGACCTTGGGGATGGACCAGTAGCTCTCACGGTTCGCTCACCTGCGGCCCTAAACGATCGGCAGTGGCATTATGTTCGTGTGGAACGAAACGTGAAGGAAGATTCTCTACAGGTGGACTCTCTGCCGCTGGAGCTAAACGAAGCTCCATCAGACAGACCCTACCGACTGCAGCTCAGCAGTCAGCTGTTTGTGGGTACGGACGTCATCTATATCCAAGCCATCCAAATATCACTTTCAGTGTTGAAACAATACTTTGTGCTCATTGGTTAGATGACTGGAAGTTAGGGACCATGACAAAAATGTTGGTAACACAAGTGTTACCAAAATGGCTAATGTCTTGCAAACCTAGCAAACATCATTTCACAAAGCGACATTTACTGTCAGTCATGCTTTTAGCCAAGAACTTTGAGCTCGACTAGACCAGTTTAACTATATACAGTAAAAGCAATTTAATCTAAAAAATATATTGTATTTTGTATACTCAATAAAATGTGACTGTTATGAATAAGGATATTTTTATTTTGGTTTGATTTATTTGACATTACGCACTAGTGAAATATAATATTGTGACGTTCAGTATCTTCCGTAAGGTCGGTATCTTCCTTAAAGTTCGGTATCTTCTTAATTACATCAGCAGTAAGACTGTATCTGTATTATAGATTGCAAAGATTTTGGATTTATAAATTGTGTTAGTCCATTAATAATTATAATTTCCCCATTAGGAGGAACAGCTTCCAGACAGAGGGGCTTTCTGGGTTGCTTGCGCGCCCTCACCATTAATGGCATTACCCTCGACCTTTATGAGCGAGCAAAGACCACCCCCGGGGTAAATTCAGGCTGCCCGGGTCACTGCAGCAGCGACAGCTTCTGCCATAACGGAGGCAGATGTGTGGAGGAGAGAAGCAGGTACAGCTGCGACTGCACGCAGACGGCCTTCGACGGGCCACACTGCAGAACAGGTGAGGTTGCTGTTTTGACCGTGGCCTCTGGCTGAACTCTCCTTTATAAGCTGAATGAAATAGGTGCCAAAACAGCACTCTGAACTGGAGCACACCTCACATGGTTGTAGCTCACCCCAAAATGTTTTTTGATCCATTATTTACTCCAAACCTGTATGACTTCTTTTGTGGAACCTGAAAAAAATGTTTGTGCAGTGGAAGTTAGTGGGTGCCACTGTTGTTTTGCTAACCACTGTTATCAAAATATCTTTTATGTTCCTCAAAAGCAAAAGTCATACAGGTTTGGAATGACATGAGTAAATGGTGGTAGATTGTTTTTTGTTTGTTTTTGAGCTATCCCTTTGCTGACAGTGGATGTTTTTTCTAAATTTTAATTTTAATATTTAATACTACTTTAAGCTGAGGCTCAGAGCTGTTGGACATGGCATGAGTCAGTAGTAAAGAGGAAACCTTGACCAACCATGTACACAACAGACATTAAAGTCAGTCCTGTACATAGTCCATGGAAGTTCGTCAATGGGTTCTATTTTGGACAATTTTAAAAGTCATTTCCTATTAGATCAGGAGCTGCGACCTCCAAAGGTCAGACACATCCCTGAATTGCATATTCAACTTGAATTCCTTGAGGCTGGCTTGACAGGGCTTGGCAGAAACACAATGACAAACGGAATTTAATAACAGTGGCCATTGCACCGCCTCATACCCACCCGGCAGCCTGTCCATCAAATTAGTGATGTAATGGCTTCGTTTCTTTACAGTGCCATGTCACAATGAGTCTCGCTCACGCCACGGCTGTTTACCGCTAACTAGAATAGACGACCAGAAAATGGGAAGAGACAAAAAGAATCAGCTGGACCACGGTCTCAGCTGTGGTGGGGAGGAAACAATGCTAATGTTGTTGTTTTCTACGGCTCTAATAATGACAGATGAGATGTAGAGTTTATCCACTCTTGCCTCACAGTCTGAATTTGCATAGAGATTATGATGTTCTCATAACGCCAAACAGCTCGGTTTCACGGGAACGCTTTGTATCTCTGTGTCCATCATGTTACAGCTCTGGCCGCGTCCTTTGAAAGCGGATCCTCGGTTCTGTACACTCTCCAGGAGCCGTTTTCCGGAATACTAAACGAGGAAGCCGGACAGTCTCCAGCTGGATTCCACGATGCTGAAGTCACCAAATCTCAAGAGAAAGTCTCGTTCGGGTTCCAGACGAATCACGCGCCGGCCTTGATCCTGACAGCTCATACCATTGACCGCCGCTATATGGCTCTAATGCTAGCATCAAACGGTACCAAGACATGCGTTACTATACAGTTTAGCACGTTACTATTAATTCTTAAAGCAACGGTAATAAATTTACTCACGCCTGTGTTTCGAATCTTGAACAATGTCTGAGCTGCTTATTTCCATACAGGAAAATGATGTTGTGACCAGAGGTTTTAAGCTCCAAAAAAGACAATACACAATAATAGGTAATGCTTTACCATAAGGTTTCATTAATGTATTAGCTAACATGGACTGACAATGAACAATTCATATATTCATATATTTATTAATCTTTGTTAAGGTTTTTACAAATACAGTTGTTCATTCTTGTGCATTTTGCATTAACTAATGTTAACAGATACAACTTTTGATTTTACTAATGTATTATTAAATTATGAAATTTACATTACCTAAGATTACTAAATGTTGTGGATGTATTGTTAGTTCATGTTAACAAATTTAGTTAACAAATGAAACTTTATTGTGAAGTATTTCCCAATAATTTTATAGTATCTTGTAGTATGCAGTATTTGTGGTATGTAGTATTTGTAGTATGTCACAGTCCGCTATGACTGTTTGAAAAAAAGCATTGTGAATATTCTTCAAAATATTTTAAAATGACATTAGTAAATCATGACAGAATTTTTATTTTAAGACTACTCTCATAAAACATCTATCATTCACTGTCATTTAGAAATGAATGCAAAATGTTTAGCTATGCAGGCTACATTTTCACAGAGTATTGAAAAGTCATTAATCAACATTTTTTCTTCACTCCTATACATGAAGCCAAGAACAGATTGACCAAGTATTTAATCTTGCATCCTGAAAATTTCTTCCTGGCACCCGCTTTTACATTCTGCAATGTGTTGCAAATTTATACATATCCGCTAAAACAAAGCAGACACACTTGTTCTTTCTTTAGCTGTCGTATACACGTGCCGTAAAAAGCATGTGCCATCTTGACTGAAAGACGTTGCTATATTATCTCTTGTACTGTCTCTCGTTTACTCTTTCACACCTTTTGGCTTTTCATCAGCCGACAAAATCGAATTTGACACCATCTCATCATCAATGCTCATGACTGACTAGCGTGCCTTGCGTGACAGACGGCAACGCGCAATGCTTTTCGACAAAGAGTAATGAAAGAGAGAGAACATGAGGGGAAAAAGCTAGAAGCTTTGAAGGAGAGGAGCTGGAGATGAGGAAAGGATAAAAAGAGAGAATTAAGAAAATACAGGCAATGAAAATCAATCAGTGAAAGCTAGGAAACAAGCAAAAGCTATAAAGAGGGCATAATGACAGGGGAGGACGAGTGGAGGGAAAAAAACACATTAAATCTGCAAAGAAAACCATAATTCACACGAGACAAGAACTTGGAGTACAGAAATGTTTAAGGCCTGCTTGGTCCTGTGATCCCAAATGACTGTTAAAAGTCTTGAAGCGTAAAAATAAAAAAATTAAATTGCGAACTGGTAATTGCAGTAAAGTGATTAACACTAATTAACATACAGAGAGCAGTTGGTTTTATTGACTATTTTTTCTGCAGACTGCACCCTAAAGATGCACTCATTAACTTTCCTTGAGCAATGCGACAGTGGCCGTAGACTTTACATTGCTGCATCACGCAAACACTTTCAGTTAGCAATGCTAATGACAGGTCTTACAGTATTTAGCCAGTCTTATGATCTGAATATGTCAACCTCATTACCTGTTTTGTTTAAAATAAAATGCTTTTTAGACAAACTTTGCATAAAGGTTCATTTTGCAATAACGATAAGCTGAATGTACGTTATCAGTGTTGAAATACAGAAAGTTCCTTCCTTTTAATAACAATAAAGAAATTTCTTACGACTTTAAATCAATAGCTTTGCTCTGGTTTCCTAGGCAGCTTGCAGATACGGTACTTGTTGAATCAGAAAAAAGAACCAGAAGTGTTAAGCCCAAAGTCAGGAAGTCTAGCAGATGGGAGGTTCCACTGGGTCAAAATCAGCCGCAAAGGACAGGAACTGCTTGTCCAGGTGAGACTTTGTTTCCATAGTTACAGGTGTTAACGCAACAGCAGATGTCTGTTTTCTGGAGAAATGTGTTTTTATGAGACCTCACTTGTACTCGTTGCATGACAATTATGCACATTTGGCGTGATGCTTTTGTGCCTTTTCTTTAGAGAAATGCTAACGAGGGTTTTTTAAATACATGCTTCCATTTGCAAGAGCATGTCAAACTGACCTTTTTAGATGCATTGTCCTGGTGTCTGTCACTGGTTTAAAGCCAATATCAACACAAATCTAATCCAAACGATCTGTTTCTATGTCCCTACCCTTCCAGATTGACAACACAATAACCCAGCAGTACAATCTGTCTCCCGGCCCTGCTCTCAGCCCAGTCAGGACAGTGGTTCTGGGGAGAATCCAAGGTGAGTTTCAGACAGGCGTTTGAAGAGGGCACCTTTCTGTTTCACTGATGCGGGGTCAGGTGTTCAGAATCCGGGCAGGTTAGGACAAGGTGAGTGGTTGGCTGGGCAGAGAGGCAGAGGTATAAAAGGAAGGCAGGGGGTTGTACGGTGCATGTACATCTGACAGCATTGTGACAGGTGAGTTGCCAAGCGAAAGCCTGATGGAATTTCCCGGTGTTGCCAAGGAAACCGTTTCTTTTTACCTGATAACAAATAAGGAGGGTCTGGAAGTGGCACGAACCCCAGCACCTCAATAAATATGAGAGAATGTTTAAGATAAATCACCTGTAATGCACTCACACAGCTACAACAATATTCAAATTAAAAGGCAGGGTAGGAACGTTTTTTTCCCATTTTGTTATGCTGGAAGTCTTTTCACATCCCAATAGCAATCTGAATGCAAAGATAAGATGTCCTACTTGCCTGCCAAACTATGTATGTGTACGTGTGTCGGAGGAGGCGTGGCTTTGGACAACGCTCTGAAGGGAGGGTGGAATCTCATGCTTTTAAAGCTAGTTTGCTATTGCTAGCTGCTCTGAAATCGGCCACCCCACCTTTAAGATAGAACAGGAACCAGCACTACAGGTGCTGATTTGCTGATTTATTCTTTTTTAAAGGCTTTTTGGTCATTCAATGCCATGTAAAATTATGAAGAAATTGGTTAAGTGATCGTTAAGTGATCATGATCAGCAGATTAACGAGTGCTTATGTCATTCTGCTGTCGTCACCAAAGATGTTTTTAAAGCTAAGGCAGAGTTACAGTTAAATGTCAAATTCAGTACAGTTGCTCAGTTCAGTTTCCTGTTACAGGTGGTGATGTCACGGATAAGGAACTGGTCCAGGCTGGATTGAGAGGTTTTATTGGCTGCTTGTCCTCAGTACAGTTTAATCAAGCTTCCCCTCTTAAGGAAGCCCTACAAAACAGTCAAAGCCCGTTTGTTAATGTTGTCGGCCACCTAAAAGCATCGAGTTGTGGGACGATATCTAGCCATAATACTTTGACCAATACACACACACTATCAGGTAAGTGATTTTAAAGGGACAGGACACAAAAAAATTTACTTTATACTGTATATAGTTGTTCACGTAACTTTCAAGGTAAAAAAATTTCACCGGCAAATGATAGGGAGAGAACGTCTCGATGGCCATTTATAAACTTTTAAATGACAGTATTTTATTGTCAAAGTTGAAGAATGTAATATTACTCACAACCCAAAATACTCTAAAAACCAAAGGGCAGCAGGAAAGAAAGTCATTGTTACATATATGTAAGGATTAGTTAAGTGGAATTTTATATATAGTTGTGTCTAAACAAAATGTGTTTACAAGAAACATTGATTGGAACCATAACTGGTCCAAATGCTTTGTCATACTCTCATTCCTTACCTGCAGAGGATTCAGCAAAATCAAACCGAGGCGGAGGCCCATTGAAGAAGACAGACCAAAATGACTTGGCACTAATTGGAGGTATACATCTATATGATATCGTGCTCTAGGAATAATAACAAGTAATAGACCGTCCTCTGCCATGAAGCTTTGCACCTCATACATCTTCAGCATTATATCCAGTAGTTCTGTTGTGTGATGATCTCATTTGTACCACTACAGCACTTCATTTTCTATTCACACGTTTCAGATCAGTAACATTAGACCATGCCTGTAGATTATTAATGCTTAATATTTTCCTGTATCTGTATTTTAGCTCTAATACTGCACTCTCCCTATTCATCTGCTAAACAGGACTAGTGACCGCGGTGGTTTTCATCACCCTCTGCGTACTGGCCATAATCATTCACTTCCTGTACCGACACCGGCGGACGGCAGCGCCTCCTGGAATCACCGGAAAGACACACAGGCCCAGCATGGAGCGTCCACCATACCGGGCAGAACTGGACCTTCATAAACCTCACCACGACAGCAAAGAATACTACATATGACCTCTGTGCTTTGAGCTCAGCCTTTAATTAAACAGCCAGTGTACATGCAAAACCACACCAATTGCCCTTCTGCACTGTATCACCATCGTAGACTGAGCAGCCAATCAGAAGGCCAGCTGTGGATAGGAGGACCTGACATGGGCCGACTGCTTCACAGAGATTACTTTCATAGGTGGGATACGTGAAATTACGACAGAGACTTTTGTTTTGTTTGTTTTCTGTAATGGAAGTGGTGTGTGAATGCCTCTCGGCTGTCGAGAGAGCTCTATATTGTTATTTGAAGGCATAATAATAGGTCAAACATGCAAAACACACACGCTCAAAGCTAACAGCGCAGCAGGAGGGTTGTCGCGTCACTCTTGCACGTCTTTACGCAGCGTGCCTGCTCAAGCCTGTCTCATAGCCGGGAATATAGAGTGGGTTTAAACTAATGGACTGAAACCCCAGCGGACAGGGTTCTGGCGGAGTGGTTTTGTGGCGGACCTTCCCAGCCATTGTTTTTAAAGGATCGATCATCGTTCAATGTGCCCCCACCCCTCAAAAAAGATTAAAGCCACCAAAGGACTATCAGCATATATCAGTAGCTCCTGTACGGAATGGTGTATGAGTCATTTGTGTGTATACCAATTTCCACAGGCTGAGCAGATTCAAGCAATTGAATTCTTTTTGCCACCACAATGGTGCCGGTCTCGCAAATGAGCAACCTGTTGCGCCCCAGAACAAATTTCCTCCTCACTGAAGTGCGTAAAAAAAAAAAGCGCTTTCTGTCGAGAATTAGTTCTACGGCTGTTTTTTCTATATGACTATTGTAAATGAGTGTTGTACATACATTTCATAATTATATTTAATAAACAGAGCTTTCTAAGAGCTTATGAGTGCACTGACGTGGTATGTTTGTGTGGAAAATGAGTCCGTTTGTTTCTGATTGTGTGCAGAGGAAGGACGAAGTTGAGAGAAACTTGAATTGTTTCTCTTGAATGCTCTAATTCTCAGCCCTGAGGAAGATACACTCTTGATGTAATGATAGAGAGAGGAAAGAGAGAGAGGAAATCGATCAAGAGACCCTTAGGATACGGTGGTAATGAAACTTCTCGCCTCCACCTGCTGCAACAGGTAGGAGGATGTGGACAAAGCAAACAGCACCTCCCACTGTCAGATTCATTTTACGGTTGCAGCGCTGTCTGAGTACAATCACACAGCCTCACACCCTCGAATCAAGATCTTTGTAATAGATCCACAACATACTATAGAGCACCAGTCAAAAGGTTTGAACACACTTAACTGCGTCATGTGTCTCTCATGACCTGAAAAACCTTTTTCATTCAACGGTATATGCTTGAGATTAGTTTAACAACTATAAATTGGGCCTGTATGTAAAATTCAAAGAAAAATCACAGCGAAAATGGCGCAAAAAAGTGTAAACGCGACGCATCTCGACACGGGCTGATGTTTCACACGACTGACTCGTTCTGCTATTTTCTCTGAGCCAGATAAAAGGAAAACGGAGAGGGTAAAAAGGGAGTTCGGAGATTGAATTATTAATGTGTCCGAATTCAATTCGGCTCAAAAATGACTGAATAGCTGAAGAAGTGTGAACCTGAAAACACAGTGTGTAAAAATGCAGCAGCGCAAACAGGGAAGAGAGAAGCAAAGAGACACGGGAGAGATAAAGAATAATAAATGACTCACAGTCTAATGACTGTGTGGAGATTTTGCCTTGAAACAAAACAATGAGTGTAAGTGATTTAATGATGCGTTTATATGTGATTGGACTCATTCAGCTTTTCTCTTTGCTTTTCTCTTTTGTGTGTGTTTGTGTGTGTGTGTTGCCCCAAAAGGAAAAAAGACGAGGCTGAAAGAATGATAAAGCAAATAAAATAGCTAAACCTACATGGATTTCTACGAAGGTTATGCTATAAAACCGCTAAATTGTGTGTCACTTTCATTTTTCTCGCCCTAACAGAGCTTATTATATCAGGAGTATATTTGCCATTATGCAGAATAAAGGCTTCAGGCAGCATTCCCAAACACAATTTCAACAGTCTGATGACTGAATATGAACAAACCTATTAGATAAAACACAATTATGGTTCACATTGATTTTAATTGGATGCCCAGTGGACAGTCGAACGCCAGGAGCACAGACTAAATCTCAATTGGTGACGATCTCTTTTACTTAATGCCTTGATTAAACTCATCACCCTCCGCACTTAACAAAAGCAAAACAATTTTGATACTGGCGATCCGCCTCTGGGGAGGCCAGAGAAGCTCATTAACTTTGGTTACCGTTTACTTTGGCATGAGATTCAATGGAAGTCGAACTCTGCGTGTGCACTGTGTGTCATCTGTGCTATACGCTGCATGACCTCATGGGAGAAAGCGGACAAAAACTCATAATTAATTGTTCTTGAAACTGGCAGCGTTTTCCAAAACTCAGCTGGACAAATGGACCTTTGGGGCAGCTGGTTGGGAGTTGGATTCTGGCCAGTGTCTGTGAGGTTCAAAAACGGTAATTTAATTGGTGGAGTTGGCAACTTCATCTGTATTTGCATGGAAAAAGACAAAGAAGTCATTGCCGAGAGCTCGGACTGAAGGTTTCATTACGCTGACGGTGTGTTTGGAAGCAGAATCGCTCGCATTAGAGGCCGTTTTTCCTTTCAATATGAAGATGCAAATACGAAAAACTGGAAAGCTCCGGAAATTGAATGAAGCCCACGTCAAATAACTGTACAGAGGAAAGGACCTGAAAGCGTTAATGACATAGTTAGCTAATAGTATCACTGTAATACCACATACTGTCTGTGGCTAGCTCTCGCTCTCTTTGCGTGAAGATTGTGATGGAAATGCAGTGGTCTGTCGCAGACGCTCTGCCCATGGTGTAACTTTTCCGTAAAGTTTCCATTAAGCAATAAAAACATTAAAAATGTTATTTTGTCGAATGTCGAAACATACTAACATTACTGTTCGATGATAAGAACAGTTTTAACACCTTTTAAATTCTGTACCATTTCTAAAACATTCCACTAACAACTGAATTTTTTTGTGATGTGTATGATATATAACTCATGATTCAAAAAAATGCCGCAAAAATGGGTTTTGGTAACTGAGATAACTTTTAGAGAACATTAGAAAATGTTCTAAGAACATTTCCTGTTAGCCGGGTAAGACCATTTTTATTGTGTGATCACATACGCAGAGTGGCACGTTTGTCAAAACACAAAAATCTGCATGGCATTCTTAAAGGGTTCATCCAAAAATTTCAAATGAATTTTTTTTTAGGTATGTTTTCTGTTAGTCATTGTTAGTCAATAGACATTGAGGCGTAAATGACAGAATTTGTTTTTCTGTGCGAACTATCTGTTTAAGGCTGCAATTAAGCCTCAAATTGCTGCAGCATTGCAAACTTGGCAGGGTGTGGGCAATGAGACTCAACTGTAGCGCAGGGGCGTTGAGTCACACCTGTTTTCATACACGCTAAAACACACTCTTTACATGGGTGGCCATCGCTTTTCTGTGCCAGCTATGAGAGTCATTGATTACTCAGGCAGGATAATTGTGTAAATTTACTGCAAAATTGGTTCTGCCTGTGCACTTGCGTCGGGAAGGCTTGACACAGTTTTTGTCGCAAATAAGCTACAGGTTCTGTGCTCAGCATGTCTTTGAAAAGGCTGGGCATCCTGCGCGACATATTTTCTCCTCAGGTGATCCGCTGATCGCTCCCGGCAGGTGTACCCAGATGCAAGTTCGATGGCCTCTGCTGCATCCGATGTGTGCAAGATAAATATGTGTGCGATGTGTGCGTAAATATTCATAATCTAGTGTTCCACCATTGCCTGAGAATATAAGGGTCAGGGTCCTTCTGTATGCAATGGGAACCTCTGCTGTCTGGACCAGATAACACACTATATTTGTGCAGCCAATTAGTTTTGTGAGAGGCTTTCCAATATTTACTTGCCTGTAGGGCCAAACACACATTACACGACAAAAGCTTGTTGTTTCGTGCGCATTTAAAGGCTTTGTTCAGATGGAAAAATCTGATTTTTGGCATATACACCTCAAATCTGTTACGTTTCTAAACAAGCCAATCTGATTATCCTCATGCAAAATGCAGTACACGTAGTCATTGCTTAAGACTGAATTTTATAAACAGATTGTTAACAAACAATATGAAGAAAGGGATTATGGTCATTTTTGCACTTATTTATCTGTTCAGAAAGCAGGGTAGGAATACAGGTGAAAATTCCCAGCCAGCAAATCTAGGTTGCAAGAATGTTTCCCTAGTGTTTCTGTTAAGTAACAAAAGCTTAAAATGGTATTTTGAATGTTCTAGTACTTTATTACATTGTATTAACATTATTGCATGTTAATATAAAAAATTATATTTATATAATAAAACATTACTGCAAGCATGTTTTTGACAACTTTAAAAGACATTTAGAGAACATTAGCCAACATTCCAAGAACATTCCCTTTTAGCTGGGGTTGTGTTAACTATAAAGCGTTTAGTGATATCATTGGTTGTTTCTCATTGCTGCTTACTTGACAGGCAAATGTACTGTAGTATCTGTGACTACTGAAAGCATGTCTCACAAGTGCGCACACTAAAATATAAGCTGCAGCCTGTAGTGCGTGCTAGGCTTAAAAAGCCCAAGCAGCAAGTATATAGGGTCATTAGGGCATGAGTGCCCAAATCAACAAGATAAAGTATGCGCTTTTGAGCACAAACATGCAGCCAGAGACAGATCGATAGCTCAATGTAAATTAAATTTCCAAGTGCTGTTATGGAGCAGAAGTGCTTTCCCTGGTTAGTTTCCACAACAACCAGTGTCAAGTGTATGCTGTCGTCACAGGCTGCTCATTCCGGTAAAGAAGAGATCAGCACACAGTACAAGGCTTCTGTGCTCTTAGGGGTGGAAAAAATATACTTCAAAGTCCACTGAACAAAGCCATCAGTGAAAGATCTAATAAAAGAAGTGCTTTCACACAAAGCAGTGTATGCAGACGCCTCTCAGCTGGACGTGCTCCCGGAATGCCAGCTTCAGCCAGGCTCAATTTAAAATGCCAAAAACAAAGCAGTCACAGGAACTGAACATGTATTGACTGACGTGGCTATTATTGCCAAGTTGTTGACCATTGTAAGTGGTTGTTTGACAGCTTGCACCGGAAGATAAATGTGTTTAAACGAAGCTGAAATACTTGTAATCAATTTAGATAACCTTTCCGGTTACATAGATGTACCTGTAGCTCAGCTGAGCGTCGCGTTAGCAGCGCAAAGGTCGTGGGTTCGATTCCCAGGGAGCACACATACTAATATAAACATAAGCTTGAATGCATCGTATGTCACTTTGGATAAAAGCACCTGTAAATTCAGTACCACTCAGATGTGAAGAACACAGTTCTTTAAGAAATAAATACTTTGTCCTTTTTGTAAAAATAAAAAGCACATTATTATTTTAGTAGTTCGGCATTGTTCAGTGGTATTGGGGAGTTTTATAGGACGATAAGGGTGGAATCTTCTAGAAAGTAAATTCAGAAAGCTTTTCGATCATGTGTGGAAACCAAACCTCAGCACATACTCATGCTGCATTCATGCCGTGTTCAGATTTTGGTCGCTTCTGTTCCCTTGATCAGACAGTCAAGGAAATAAAATGGTTGGCATGCAGAGAGAAATTTCTTTGAGAGAGGACACAGGGCCCCGCAATGGACAGTTCCCGCTGGGAATTTTGAAATGTTGTTGAATGTTGTTTCTCTGTCTCTACCGTTCTTTTTAAATACGTATATTGTTCTTAGATTCTGAGATCGCATGTGAAATGCTTCTGTTTTGGCATTTCACTGATTTCATTCAAAATAAAAGCTAATGATTACAAACAATATTAATCTAAATACATTTCCTTATGCTTAATAATGGAAGTTGGAGCTTTTGTACAAAGTAGTTGATATGATCAATGTCACAAATTTATTAAATTACATTTTCAATGACAGATTATCAATATGCCTGTAATAATTGAGTTCTCTTTTCTCTGAGAGCATCTGGAAAACCTGTTAAGGTTCTGCTCTTAAAAATCTACACGAGCCAAATGGACCAAACATAAAAACACACCCAAAACGCAATAATTACTACCGAACCATTTAAAGTTAATACTCTCTAAGATTGCTTAAAATCAGCCACTTACGGTTTGATGGGGTTCCCACATGTCTCCAAGGCCTGTAGTTGACATAATGGGTTTCTGGGAATTTAGGCCATTTCCAAAGCTTGGTTTTGCCTCCGGGGAAATACAATCGATACACAATTAAAGTATTACTGGAAATGGAAACTCTATTAAAGTGTACTTTAAACCTGAAACGCAGCCCTGATACTTTTAACTGACCGTGTACATCTAGTTTTGGCTGACCGTTAAATGTACATGTCAGACCTCAATTATACTGGTTAGCATCGTCACTTTCATTGTAAGTTAGTTGAGATACATTACACTGGCTTGTAATCTGTTTAATACTACTACACTTAAACCATATAATGCCATTTTTGCACATAATTAATATGCAACCAGAATATAACCATGCAATCATCAGATTGAGTACTTCTAATGCTATTAAAAGGTTTTGGTTAAAATATAATGCTGTTTAAAGGTTTTGGTTAAAATATAATGCTGTTAAAAGGTTTTGGTTAAAACCATGGTTGAAAGCTATAATGACTTAATCTGTGATAACTATTCTCAGTTGAGACTAACCTCTGCAAGACGCGACATGGTTTGCTCTTAAAATCTCAACAAGCTTATAATTGAAGAATTTAGCCAAAGACGAAAAATCTATGATCAGTTCTTTGATCTTCTTGTTGCCCCAAACCTGTACGATTTTCTGTCCACCGTGAGCGTTACGGTGGAGGTGATTGAGGGAGGTGTCTGTTGCTCCCATCTTCTTTTGTGTACCGTGGAACACGGCTTTTGGAAGGAGCTAACCAATTTTCAAAGTTCTAGGAATGTTTGTCGTGTCCGGTTGTTCACATCAACTTTTGACAAATGCCGCTAACCTCTGGAGAGCTCATCTCACCTCCCTCACAGAACCTCAGCACACCTCTCAAGAGGTTATAAACACATTGGTGTGTCCCGCGGGATTTGTCTCAGTAAATCTTTCACCCCGCAGCAGTTCCAGTTCTCACTTTGAACAATGCTGATTGCTGTTCTCTCTCAGTGTTACCGGAGCTCTGCCTGATAAGAATGAGAAAACGGGCAATAAATAACTGCAAGTGATTCCTTTGTTTTTTCTTGAAGCCTGAGGATGATATTGATATTACAGTTTTACATTTGCTACGTGAACAGATATACAGACGTTAAAAAAAGCCCATATTCACGAAGATCCAGTCATTTGTTCCCAATTCACTGTGGACATGTTAATATTGTTTCCCCTGTGTGCAGCATTATAACAAACTACCCACAATTCCACATGAAATGGCACACTGCATAATCAGCCTGTAACCTCTCATCATGACACCATTAAAACATCAATCAACACTTTCAAATAACCCTCAACCCCTCCATTAAAACCCACTCTGTGGAATGGAACATTATGTTCCTGGCCTAGCGGGTTTTATTCAAAGCAAATGTAAAGGACACCTATTGCACAGGAAGTCTTCCCAAAGCAACCTAGCGCCATGGCGACAGAGCAGGACTACGTTTACAATGATTTTCTAGTTCATAGGTCACCCAATTTGGGAATGAACCTCAAACCTTCGCGCTATTATCAGCTCAGATCCATAGCCATTACGTGACCACCGCGACAGGTAATGGGCAAATTCTGATTAAAATGATAGCACAACATGCTTAACCTTTAGAAAGAGCAACGAGGATCTGTGTTTACATTTTAGCATTTTATAAACGCTCACCAAAGTGACTTTGTGTGAGCGTGTTTTAAAAAAATAACTAAACAACATTACCATGTTAATTCCAATACACAAAACATTTACTTAACAAGGTCTCAAGTGGTCTCAAGAACAAGAATGTTATTTAAATTTTTTTAATTATGTAGTGTTTTTAAAACATTCCACTAACAACTTCGTTTTTGCATTCATTCTTCGTTCTTCGAATTCGTTTTTTGCTATATATGATATATAGTATTAAAAAAGCATTGTGCTTGTACATTACAAGTACATCACAGCAAGAATGTTTTTAGATACCTTTGAGACAACGTTTAGAGAGTCAGTTACTTAGCCAACGTTCTACGAACATTCCCTGTTAGCTGTGATGTCTGCCAAATGTATTTAAACATTTAAATGTAACTTTCACTCTTCAAGGAAGGGTTTCCACTAGATGCCGGAACACGGTTGCAGGGATTTGCTCTTATTCACATACAGGAGAACCAGTTAGGTCAGGCAGCGACGCTGGGCGATGGGGTCTGGTTCTCAAAAGTTCCCCAACGCTACTGAACTAATACACAGCTGGAAAGATTTCCTTAATAATTCATAACAAGTAGCACAGGGTTTTTGAAGACATGTTAAAGAATGTAATAAAGAAATGTGTTAAAAGAGTCATTTGCTTGAATAAGCAGCAGTATAACTATTAACTTGCCCAGTTAATTAACCGGAAATTACACGACTGGCCAGAGGCAACATGGGGGTAAGCACTTCTTTGTTCAGAGATGAAAAGAGAGTGAAAAGATGTCTTAACTTCCTTCTAATGAGGATATGCAAATATCCCTCTTACAGATCTTTTGTTTGCGATCGGACTTTAACAACTTCATACTCCACTACTGTGTTGTGTCTTACACACTGGCCAAATGTTGCTCTTTAATATAATGTTTAATAAATTCCCACCATATTATTGGAGGTAAAACTTTAACATTTTTGTCCTAAACTTATGCACACGCACACACAAAAATATGCACAAAACTTTTACACTGCTCTCAGCAAAACCCATTTAAAATGATCTGAACTGCCAATCACAAAAAATACGCCAAATTACCCATAGTTCAGCTGTGGTTTAAATATAGCTCCGTTACACATGGTAATGTAGAGGAAAATTGTGGTGGGTTGGGAGGAAGCCAGAGGGAAGAGAGATCTAATTTGGTATTCTCATCGAATCCCTCGTATGTTTGTCTGGAACAATCAGGTGATTACGGCAGAGGAGTTGGATGGCAGATCAATAGCCTGCCTTTCCTTGTTGATTCTCACACGCTCAGTGTCTCATCAAGATGGACGGATTCAGTTCAGACACACAGAACTTACAATGTAATATTCTAAAGGTTAGCAAGCCGCGGAGGTCAGTCTTAATCTAATTCATCTGTGTTGTCAGCAGAGAGATCTTTACATTGTACCGATGCATCAATATCATAAGGTGTGATGTTTTTAACAATAAGAATAGCATATTGCAGTTTAGATGACATTCTGTAGACAAATATTTCTGTATTGTGACTGCTAAACTGCATAATTGACGCTGACCGTGGCTAACCAATTTCGTACACAGCTGTGCTAGTTTCACATCTTTCGTTTCCTCTCTGTGGTCTCTTTCTCCTCACATAATAAAACAATTCAAACTCAAAATCAGTATTTCATCCATTTATTTTGTAAAGTAGCTGTGACAAAAAATTGACAGACGTTATATTTTTCTCCACGGCTATAACATCAGAACGGCTAATACACCAAATCTTTACCAAAATAGCATGCTGAGATTATTTAATAACTTCATCAAAATACAGCGAGATGGTCTTTATTCAGAAGGGCAGCGATGACATTTAAACTGGCACCTGTGCAAATTAAACCGGGAGAAGGTTAAGCTCTGTTAACGCCACGGCGATGTCGAAAATCCAGCCTGAAGTTACTTTCCCACGACGCCTTTATTTGCAGTGGGATTCAGAGTGATGGCTCCCAAAGCCAGGAGAGCTCTCATACTGTGCTCTTGCATGAAACAAATTATCTGCTTTTAGCTTATCGGGATTTGTAGACAGAGAGTGCAGGGAGAAATAGGATACTGTCAGTATGACCCTTTGGGAGTCATGAATTTGGTGCGCTGTCGTACGTTTATGTTACTCAGAAGACCAGGATGCAACGAAGACTTTGCTTTATAGGCATTTTTAACGAGGGAGTGGCGCACAAAACGTTATTTCATTCAAGTTATAGATAGATATAGTTCTGACTGGAGCAGTGGTTTAAGGACTCCAAGATCTATTTAAGACACCCCTTTACTCTTGGCATTGTTGGTCGGTCAATGTTTGGTTAATGTAATCCCGGGTTATCTTGTTCTGTGTGCATGTGTGCACATTTGGCAGATGCACCCTAAGCGATTTATGATGCATTCAAGCTATGCGTTATGTAAAAGTATTAAATATTTTGCTAGCATCTTAGATTACAAAAAACTAAAAAGTACTGAAGGATCTTTAGGCTCACAAATGACACGCTAGTATAGCTACTACCTTTTGAAAGTTGTAGGAAAAACAGAAGAGCAATATATTCTGACCACATAGTCTCATTTCCATTCATAAAACAAATGCTTTACCGTTACGTTTTCACGGAAACTACATTTAATTAAACTTGTCGCAAAAGTTGCGGCCACACTGATAAACGATGCAATTAAATCGTTGAATCACAAACACACGTTTAATTCACACCCCACATTTCAAAGGTTCATTACGTCTTTCAGATGTAATCCCATTCTTAAATAAGATATCCATGAAAGCACTTCCTTTCCGAACATGTTCCTAAATTATCAGATAATGGACTGAAGAAAAATCAATACCTAAAGTAATTTCAGTTTAGTGACTTTCAATCAAGCACCAGCCCAAACAAAAACACAGCCACACTTTTTCCCTGACGCACAAGCGAGCAAAAGTCATGATATCTCTTGTCTCCTGAATAAAACATGTGTCCCATTTAGATTCAGTTGGGGGAGCAATCCGGCCCAACGGGACGTAGAAGAGATGCTACGTCTGGAAATACTTTCAGCGCAAAGAATTCCTGTCTCTGTATATATTTCACTCGACTCAAATTCGTGGATAATTATATAAATTATGCAACTCTGAAATAACAACTCTGCTTTTGTGTTCGCTCAGTTTTGCGATAAAAGCTGGCTGGTTTTATCCGGAACGTTCCCGTTGAGAAACTGAGAGTTTGGACCAGTCACAGAGTGACACCTGCCCCGCCGACAAAGACAGCGATGAGTCACAGCACCTGTCATACTGCGATTTCTCAATATGCTAATTATGCAGACAAAAGTCCAAGATTTGACAAGTGGAAGATGTTTATGGAACACTTCTTAGTCACATATGCCAGAGCGCATACAGCAGTCTCCCTGTGAGATGATTAATGCACACACTCATGTATCCATCCCGTTACCACATCTCCCAAGATTTTTCCTTCACTACATTTTTAGTGAAAAGCAACTTTGAAATCACCACCCGGCTTATAACAGCAACCGTGTTCATATCGGATGAGTGGCCTACCATCATTTTCCTCTCCTGATCAATAATATTAATAAAACAAAATGAACTGGGCCATGTTTGGACAACCAGAAACCCGATAAGCACGGCTGCACCTGTGTTTCCACACACGGATTCTTAGCTCGACACTTGTCGCTTTCTTTAATTCACCCGTAAGGTTTTCTATGTGTGACACATATCGACGTTTTGCATGCATACTGTCTCCATGATAGATTCTCGGTCCTGTGAGATGACTCCCCTCCCCTAACTTGTATTAATTCCTTTTTGTGTCTTGGCACAAATTAATCCAACGCGTGCAAAGGTACGTCTACAAAAGTCAGCCAAGGCGTTCAATCTTTGAATAACAACGTCTAGCAAATGTAACTATTCCCACTCAGCATGAATAATTAAAGACGACTACTTATAAGGATGGTGTCCAACAAACTCTCCTTTCCAAAACTGTACTTAATTCACGTAAAGACCAGAATAGCCCTGCGGGGACATGCTGCAAGGTTTTACCAGACTAAACGCACCGCAAACTCCAAACTAACATCTAGGTTGGTCTAAATCCTTAATTTGTAGACGCTGCCTAAATCTGGCATCCCTGTGTTTTTCAAAAACGTACTTAAGACGTTTTAATGGGGTTGTTATTAAGGCACTAGATGATAATCGTTGAACAAGGCGATTGAAAACTACGATGCATGTAGATAAAGATTAACAAGGTTTTTAAAGAAACCACCAAAAGCTCGATGGCGCACTTACACGCGCAGTGCAAGATTATCTCCAAGGAAACTAACTAGACGAATCCGCCCTGCTCAGTTGTTCGGTTTGAGAACTTTCTGAATGTCGTATTGTTCTTTCGGATTTCAAAAGACTCGCTAAAGGAAGATGCTCTCACAATGGGAATGACGAATTGCCGCGGCCGTCGAGAGTGCAGAAACGAGCGCCACTGAATGTCAATGACTCTCATTGTAAACGATGTCGGTCGAGAAAAGACAAGCAGATAATATTTTCCCCTGTTCTCAAATGTGCTTTTGAGTCGCAATAATGAAATTAGAGCTATTGTTTCATTTTTGCTTAGAAACAAAAGCTTTAGAGGGTAAGACCAAGTGATCTTTGGTTCAGTGAGAAAGAGGCTGTTTTCAATACACCTGCGAGCGCGTAATACTGTATGCGCTGCTTCCCGTTTCAGTCAACATTCCTTTAACTAAAACAATAAAGGATGCTTGGATTTCAACACGTAATTCTGTGAAGCGATTAAAGGAGTTTTTAATATATTCCAACTGTGTCAGCAGCACGTACATTTCTGTCTTTGAAACGCTTTACCCGAGATTGTTTTTGTGTAAAGAGCGCCACCCGGTGACACGTTTGCCCAAAAAATATATCGCTTTGAATCCATAACTTTTGCTTCACCAAACTGACCCGAAACCAAACTGACGCGCGAAATCCGACCTGACAGCTCCAGTTATGAATCATCATTACATACTTACCGTTTTGAACACTGATCTGTTATGTACTTGCTCAATAACTGCTGTTAGGGTTGCAGCTTTATGATTATACGTCATTTTTAGTCATTTTGAGTCATTTTTGAGCCATCAGACACACAAGAAGACTCTATTAAGACACCTGGATTTATGGTGAAATAGTGCATACTTTATTCATATATTTTGATATACAGATCATTAGTGAATTTATGACTCCTAAGATGCCAACAAGCGTCACAACTCCAGATTTTCCATTTAAATGCCTTAGTGAATGCAGCCAAAAATAAATGCATAAAAAGAGTTGTACCACTGCTGCACAGAACTTATTTAAAAATAAAAAGAGTAACATTGCAAATAAAAAAATGAACAAATAAAATCAGCAACTACTTAAATGCAAAATAAAACATACAAAATATAATCAAATGGGCACTAAGCAGAAATGTGGCGGGATTTAAACTTACACTAGTTAAACAATTCATTTTAATTAAAGACATCTTAAAAAGGTGGATCCAGAACAAACCCACACATGGACAGAATGTTCTCTGAGGAAATTAAGTTCTGTGTAATTTAGTCATTTGTTACATAAATCTTACATAACTGCCATTTATTGCAGATAACAAAACAAGGCACAAGTTCATTCGTGTTTGTTGATTATAGCAGCCCTCTAAAAAATAAGGCAGATGAGTCTCAAACCAAACTCTTAAACGTAAAAAAGGTTAAGGATTGTGAGACAGTCAACATTGTTTTTTTAAGCTATAAAAGCATAAAAGTTGTAGAAATAATTGCATATTTCCAGCACACAGCTTAAGCAAAGGAGATCACACAATACTTGAGTTGTGCAGCTAAAGAGTTCGGTTTAGAAGACGTAGCATTCTTCTGAGTTCATTACATCATGCGCCAACTTTTGGTTCCCTCTCAGACAGAAAAATGTAAGGCTTGAGCACACATTAAATATCAAATAGCCCTCTTAGATCAACAGATCAAAGCTGAGGCCTGGGGCCAGACACAGGAAGGAAAAACAAGCTCAAATACGTGCAGGATAATCGCAAGCCCCTTGAACACTGTGACTCTAGAAATTTTATAAACATGCATTGCAAGTACATATCATTAGACAACATAAACACATCAGTTTGGTTTCAGTGATTGCACAAACGTGTTAAACACACAACAACTTTTGGCATGAGACCGAAGATGGTCTGTAGGCTACTTACAGTCATGCTAAAAAGGGAAAATCTTTTTGTGGAACAATAAAGTAAGACTAGACATGTAAGACAAGTTGCATCTGCTAATACGTGGTCCAGATTTGGTCTCCGTTTATTCCTTTAAGCACCACTGTTGTAATACACGGTTGTAATCTCCTTCGGCTCCTCCTGTAGGTCGGGGGATCTACTTGCGGCCCAAAGTCTCCGCTAACTTCTTGAGTCTCTTCTTCAGCTCTAAAGGAAACTTCTCGTAACATTTCTTGCACACTGGCTTCATGTCAAACTCCACGAACTTGTTCCTACAAACATCACACAAGAATTTAGCTTCAGGAGCTGTGATCAATCAAGCCTCATTTTCAAACACACTTTGCCAAACATCTAGGCAAGTACACAAACGCAGACTTGCAAACTTGGCCAATCAGAAGTGCATGGCCTCGTTTTATATGCCTTGCATTAACAACCAGACTTGCATTTAACTATGTGTGGCATGCATGTGTTATTCAGGTAGCTAGCTTTAAACATGTCTGCTATGTACTTTGTATGCCTGTGCATACATACTGTGTTATGTTTTGGGTTCCGTTATGATTTGTGTTCCATATTGTCACAATCAAAATTTAAATGCAACACATACAGTTAGCAAGAAGCGAGCATATTCACGTACTTGCACACAGTATGGTTTTTGTAATACTTTTGAGCGTCTTGCAATACAATGAGTATATATTAAAATGTAAAAAAACAACATTCCCATGACATTTAGAATACGGCAATCAGGAACACAAAGTGGAATTTCTGATGTAGATGAAAACCTAGCACTACAAAACATTGATGAAGAAATGAAGAGAAGACATACAAAGACAAGAAACGAGTGAAATGGATGAGCATGAAGAGGTAAAGAGACAGAAAAAGGTTACAGACAGACGGCGATGGCTTTCTTTCGACGCTCACGAGAGTCATGTTCACGTTTGGCCAACCGACGCCTGAGTTCCTCCGGCAGCCGATCGTAACAGTGTTTACACACCGGCTTTAGGTCCACCTCCACAAACCTGTCCCTTCAGGGCCACCGTCCGAAGCCACGAGAGGGGAGCAGAGCAGAGGAAGGTGGATAAAAAATAGGAAGAGGAAATGAATTTGAAGTGGGAGAGACAAAGAGAAATAGATTTCGGTACCATTTTGAGAGCGATGATTTGTGGAGAGAATTAAGAGGGACAGAAATAGAAAATCAAGAGTTAGGAGCACAGACAGGTCCGAAAACCCTGAGAAGACGACACGGCAGATGGGAGACTCAATTTAAAGGCACTTCTGCACAGAACCAAACAAATTTAAACACAGATACAGGAACGTAACACAGAAAGGAAAGGGGAACTTGTGACAGTAAGGGGAACTTGGCGCACCTTTTTGTTCTGCAACCCATTTTTAGACTCCAAAACTCTTGTTTTGCCACATATGTTGCGAAACTAAGCTTTATGCTCTAGGGTCTCACAGGTGACAAATACTACATTTTAAGAACTGTCTGCATCTGCAAAATGTCTAGAATTCACATTTTATGTGCAGGTGAAACAACACGTTTTAAATGTGGATGTACAGATAGAAAACTTATGCTGAAAAAGGTTAAAGGCAGGGTAGGCGATTTTTTTCCAGAAACATTTTTGTTATGCTGGTTGAAAGTGGTCTAAATATATTTATAGAAATACAGAATTTTTTTGTGGAAGGCACAGAACCATAAAATGTTCATCCAATCTGCAATGACTGGATGTCCAACTTGCCTGTAAAACTATGTACATTTGGAGGAGGTGTGACTTTGGAGATCGCTCTGAAGGGAGGGCAGCAGTTTGCTATTGCTAGCCTCTAGTTTGCTATTGCTAGCCTCTCTGAAATGCTTTCCGTCCCTTTAAGAACCTCAGTGATAGAGGAAGCATGTATTAGTGCCTGTGTGATGACTTACTTGAGGGTGAGCTTGGTGTTACATGTCGAGCAGGAGAAACAGTTCACACACCAGGCCTTATTCAGAGCGGAGACCACTGAGAGCAAACCATCAAACAACATCAATTCAAGACAACAGCACCTTCAGCCCAAACAACTGCACATCAAAGCAATGCTAAAGTAAACAGTATTTACCGTCTCCTTCAATCACGCGGTTGCAATGGTAACAGACGTCCCCAAAGAGCTGCCAAACAGACACAACGGCGAGATGCTTTAGCTTCACATCAACGTTCAAAGCGTTCATCACCCACAAAGTTTATACACAACTGATTCTTTGGAGAAGAACAAGTGGCTTTAAAATGAGATTTAGCCTTTAAACATATTTTATGCAAATATGCAAACGCAGATGTGACGTGATTGGTCAACGCACTGCAGGGGGACCAGGATAAAGGGGGAAATAGTTACCGTACCATGTAGGTGCCGTTAAACCAGGTTATTTAAAAAAAACTATAAACAAACTACAACTAACTACCTCAGCATGACTTAAGTCTTCAAACTGTCACTCCAACGTGACATTAAATGTCCTGAAACAGTAAACTGTCTGTGGATGGACGCAGTTGTACACTAATGCCGGCAAGAACGCAGTGCAGCTAACAAGCATTGTGTTCACATACTTGTGTAGAGAGTGTCTGAGGTCCTAGTTTAGTTTGAGTTGTGTTACCTGGTTGTAGTGAGTCTCGCAGTAAGCCAGACCTTTCCTCTCATAGTGACGGTGACCCAGGAAGGGTTTCTCGCACTTAGCGCAGACAAAATGCTGCAAACACACACACAGCATAAATGTATGTATAAATGTATGAGCCACTCGAGAGAAAGACACAAGACAAGTAAAGATAACAAACAGATAATAATATCATATCATATAGTATAATATGTACAGATGTAATTCTCCAGAGGGCGAGAGACAATTGGGGCTGAATACAGAGATAAGAAATACATTGAAGGGCTTAAAAGACGCACTACAACAAACGGCAAACGATAAGAACCTTTCATCAACACATAAGCGTTGTGAACAAAACCAACAACCTCTTCTAAAAGACAACACATTATAAAGCAATACGCATAACAGACTTGGATCATAAAAAACGAATTTAGCTTCAGAAATGCAAATGAAACAAACATCTGATGACAAGGGGAACGACTGAGCTCTGTTAAATAAACGCCCCAATCGTACTGCGAGTCTTGAGAACTGCAGGATTAAACTATGTGTCAGCCCTCATTTCCATATGAACATGTCTAACAATACCTGCACGGACACCTGTAATTGCTCGGAGTAAATTAAAATGTTAATAACTTCAAATTAATTTGTTGAGGCTACGGTAAATAACGGTATCACAGTATCGTAATGAGTGCAAAGTAGAACCGCTAAGAAGCGTTTCGTTCACTTTCGCTAATGCGAGTGGTTATAATCGCCATTAATTGAGACTTTTCTCTTTTACTCTGTTTTTTCTTATTCTGTGTAGCTTGTCTGCGCGAAAGGTCAATTAGAGGGAAACGGCGACATTATTGTTGCGTTTAACACGTAAATTAAACACACAAACCTCGACATGCCACTGCTTGCCCATCGCATTAACCACACGGCCCTCGATAGGACGCCGGCATGCGCCGCAGATCGGCACGCCCATCTTGTCATGGCAGGGAAGGCAGTAGAGTTCACCTTTCAGCTCACGAGCATCAGCGGTTAGCTCCTTACTGTAAAACACACACAAATCTCCAATCATATCACATACGGTACACAAACACGCGGTTGGTGAAATCGCTGGGCGCTGCACTGACCCGCAGTTGCTGCAGTTGAAGTGGTCGGGATGGTAAGGGTCATTTTTGAAAATGAGAGGCTGCTCCTCAATGATGGCGTGACACTTCTGGCAGATGTACTTGCCGAGACCGCGGGCCTTCTCGCGGTTATGACACGGGCGGCACAGGTGGCTGGAAGACACACATGTAAAGCGTCAGCCAATCAGATCGCAGGAATGACATGACTCACTTCCTGTTCGGCACTGTGAGAGGTTTCCCTTTGTACGGGTATCAAGCGAAGCTGCCTGAGAGAATGGCTAGAAAATCATTTGAACGTGCTCATCGTTACAAAGATTTTTAAAAAGTTATTCAGGATAGGTCTTACAAATGCCTAAATATCTGAATAAATGGCAGAACAAGTAGGCTGATCCTAGATCAGTATTTACATTTTATTTAAGTAGCGACTTTGTCAGTCACACCTAATTGGCTGCAAACTCACCGGCCGGCGTTCTTGACGAATCCGACGTCAGCGAGTACGGCCTGGCAGATATCACAGCAGAAGCAGTCGGGATGCCAGCTGTTATTCATGGCCTTAATCACACGCCCAATGATAAACTCCCCTGTGGGAATAAGAGAGACACCATTCACCATTAGCACAACCAGTCAATAACATCACCTGTGTGTCTGTGTGTCTGCGTGTCTTCCTCACCGCACTGGTGACAGCACGGCGCAAACAACATCTGGAAATCATGCTCACAGTATTTCCGTCCCTCGAACTACAGAAAGAAAACAGAGACAAATTAATATTTAAACGGTTAAAAGCACAACTTCAGCTCCGATGGGAATGCCTGTGACTCATTCAGGAAATTTGCAGACAACTTTGTCAAAATGTACATTCATATATAATAAAACTCCAGACCAGGTGCTCTACTACACTTAGCTAAAGCTGCCATTAGCTAAAGCTTTCATCCAAAGTGACTCACAGTACCCTTCCTACAGTTACAGTAATGCATCTCATCTGAGAACTCTTTTGCCCCTTGCGGTGCTCGAACCTGCAACTTTATGTTCTGCAACCCCAGCCTTGACCAGTAAGCTACATCATCTCTACTCAAGACTTAGTGCTACTAGACATATAGAAATACCTCATAAAAGAGTCCTTCTGGAAACTGCTGGAAACACTGGGCACAGACGAAGCACTGCTCGTGATACAGCTCGCCGTTGCTGTTGACGATCTTCTCCGCGGGGGCGAAGCCGCTTTTGCATCGTTCGCACGAGGCGTTTGCCAGGGCATTAGCCATGTTGCTGTTTAAAACAGATCAATTACAGATAAAAATGGAACAACAGTGTCGGCGGGCTTATGATCTCAATCTTTGACTCCGAAATTGATCGACATTGCTCTCGGTTGGTCATTATGTAAAAACAAAGCAATGCTATGGGTGAGCCTTGACACCAATAAAGTATGTAGACTACAAATGAGACAACAAGACTACAACCTGACTTTTAAAAGTAAAGTAAGTGAATTTCAGATTTCTCTACTTAAAAAAATTGTTCTGCTGTTTAGCATTTGGCCAATGACTCAATCCATACAGGAATAACTATATCAGACCGTCTGACTACATGCAGTGTTTACGTCACAAACAAATCGGCCTGCTGTTTTCCGATTGCCAGACATGATCAATTTGAGTGAATCACAAGCCGCTCTCCAGACAGACATTTGTGACATCATTATGACATCACAGGCGATGTGGCTATTAGAGGAGACGAGTCATGTTCAGAACTTCCTGTCAGCTCCCTTCACCGCTGTCATGATGTCAAAACAGACTGCAGAGTCTACGGCTGTGTTCCGTAATAAGGTGATGCTGATCTGTTTGTGTATTAACACAGAGCCGATCTAAAAATAAATCATACTGTATATTCAAGAGACAGGTCTTAAAGGGTTACTGCACCCGAAAACTCTAAAAGTTTGGCTTCTGTTACTGTATAAACAAGAAACTGTATAAACAAGAAACTGTATAAATAAACATAAAGGGTAGTCAATGTGGATTCGCTATTTGTGAGTTTTGGGGTAAATCTGTTCAAGTCTGCGACCCAAGTTCATTGCACAGTTTACATTTAGACACACACTATAAATGTAGCTTACATATTTATCTTACTCACACTATGTTATACAAAATACCACATATTACATGTGAGAAGCAGGCTTGAGAATGGGTGTCTGGTGTTATTGTGTGTTAGAGGGACCATCTCTTAACAATCATTTAGACCGTTTAAGTTACACTGGACACATATCTCAGTGCAGGAAACAAACTGTATGCATGTATCCTCGGAGAGGGGGATCAGACAACAGTTTTAGCAACTGGCAGAGGAATGTTTGGGAATTTTAGGAACTAGACTTTCTCTCAAAAAACAGAAACAAACAAAAAAAATCACACATCTCACTAATACAATTTGTAATAGATTAAAATATTAAATGTCATATTCATACATTCATAGATTTATACATTTATTTGCTTTTTTTAAGAAGTTCCTTAGATTTGCTACATAATGACAGGGTGTGTGTGTGTGTGTGTGTGTGTGTGTGTGTGTGTGTGTGTGTGTGTCCACCAGGGAGGCTAACTAGCTTAGCATCCGCCCTTAACCAACAATCTATTTTCGTTACTACCCTTTCAATCCTATAGATGTACTTAACAGTAACAGTTTAAAATACAACAAAGGGAGACCGAGATTTAAAAAGGAAAACTATAACAAATGCATAAATAATAAAGATAATACAATAAAACAAGGGATGCCTGCTGCAGATCTGTGCAAAGAATAAACGAATCAACATCATATTGAATGTTGTTACCTGCCCGTCATCTCTGAGACACCCAGCATCCCCTTCAGCACGACTTATCCAGATCGACGAGTCAACTTTTAATGGGAAACATATAACACCCCTCGAATCTGTTGCTTTTCCACTTTCTCCCCTCTTTGCTTAGGGACAAAGATGGTTCCCTGAAAGATCGGAGTGGTTCCACTCGGTTTAGTCTTCCGGGTTAGGTCACGTGCTTCTTAGGTACACATTTATTTGGTCTATAAATTATATTGTTACAAAATGTAAACAGACAAATGTTGTTTGAAAATAATACAAATAAATATGTAAGGGAACAATTAAGTGCATGGGTATTTAAAAAAAATAATCGTATTACGTACAGATGACAGTAAAGATTTTAAATCTGAATTATTACAAATTCATTTTTTTTCTATTGATATTGATTAAGTATTGATTATGATATGAACTGCACTATTTTGCACTGATTGTGTGTGTGTGTGTGTGTGTGTGTGTGTGTGTGTGTGTGTGCTTAATGTTTGTCGCCCTCTCGTGGCCGTTATGTGCTACTGAACTGGATTTGGACGCTGGAGCAGAGTGGACAGGCTGACCAAATGGTCGATGCGTAAAGCGTCTACACCCTTCCTCTGACGTCAGCACATTTTAGCGCACTCCTGTCAAACAGAGACTTATAAGGCATCGATGCCGGACAGCTATAAATCTACATGTTTACAATGAGAAAGACAGTCTGTAGGCCAGTCAATAGTTTTATCTGACTTCAATTAGAGGAAGTCTGGTCAAATTAAAGGCTTCTAAAGTGGGTAAACAAATTAAAGTTTGGAACATATAGCGCATGTCCACCGCATGGGGGCGCTGTTGCGCATTTCTTAATCACACCTGCTAGTAGAAGTGAACGCGTGTTAACGCTGTTAGATGAAATTCAGTCGAGCTGGGAAATGTCACTGCTTTTTTGAGTTGAGGAGGTAAGCAGCGGCTCCAAAAAAGTCAAATGACAAAGTCTTTAACAATGCAAACGTTAAACCATAAATGTAAGCACAATGAGAGACTGGATGAGACTCATTTCTTGTCATATAAACAACACACAGCACTCGTTGCTTGGTAGCGTAAAAAACTGTTTCATAGAGAAAATGCGCAAACAACACGCCATTGTGTTGTATGTATATTAAATTACCATAAAGCTTTATATATTTCGTAAAGATAGTATTACACATCGCCACTGGCAATTTACCTTCCACAATAGTTGGGTGGTATCTTTCCGCAGTAGATAAAAGCAGATATAATTAATCATTTATTGAAGCACAATTACGGCCGTAATCATTACATTTTGTAAGCTGATATGTCAGACCATGAAAAGATTAACCATTATTTGCATCACCGGCAGTATTAGGTATTGGGTAATAAACAGGAAAAGAGGCATTAATCTATTTCAGAATGAGGCTGGCGGTGTTTGTTAATGTGCATTGAATAAAGGGCAGTCGTGTCTTATCTTGGTTTCTATGCTGTAATCTTTGAAAAGAACCGCTATTGAATATTGTATTCCTCATTTATACATTCCCATTTCGGTGGGTCTCCGGGCTCTGCCCCTTAGGCTGAATTCATCACCTCCCTGATGCTGTTGTCATGGATACACTTTGATGCATAAAAGGCCATCCAAAGTTCTGGGTACCAGAAATGTGTGATTGTCTCGTTAGCATTCAGCGTTTCATAAAACGGTATAATCATCAGCAAGCCTGTGGTGGGTAACAATTAAAAAATGAAATAAAAAGACTCGTATCGCTAGTCATGCCAAAGTCACAACAACCTTCAAATTGTTGAGTGAAGTCAAAATACAATCGGAAATTTTTAGACCAGAGATAAATAACCGCGTTCCTCTTAAGTGTTTATGCACAAGTGTGCGTGGGCGTGTGCATGCACAATTATTCACTTTTGAACTTATTTGTTTATTTATTTGCTAGGGGTGTAAAATGTGATTACCGAATTGAATTATTTTGTCATTGCAATTACAATACACACTATGCATTCACTTTTCATTCAAAATTCAGTTTTCTGAGGCTGTCAAACGTTCGTGTCAACGTTCCACTGTGGTGAAAATAATTGTGAGTACACCCAAATAATCAAATCCAGCCAATCAAAGTTAAGATTTCATGATTCACAACATAATTTAGTAAAGAATTGTGTTCAAAGTGAATTGTGGTCAGAGTTACAGAGTCTTGAGTGTGTCCAACTGAGACATTTGATTACATGGACAGACACACGGACAGAAGTTTACAGGCAGGAATGCTGTTTAAAACTTTCCATCATATTTGTTCTTCAGAAAGACCAGTGTGCTCTCCTCCTCCCCTGCTGTTGCCATGTGAACAGAACAGCACAGCTCACAGACATGGTACATGCTGGTAACCACTACAACATTGTATCTGGTGTGGGCACGTGTGTGCACGTGTGTATCATTGGAACGGCCGGTGAAGGACACACTGTTTACAGAGTCTCTGTGTTTCATTGAGGCCTGGGCTAATCGCAGGGCACATATCACGCAACCTATTCGAACCCCTCCGGCCCATTACGTGTGACAGATCGTGGATCTTTTCAAATGTTCCCAGTTGTATTTTTACACCTGTAATTAATAACATGAGCTGTCTGGAAATTGCTGTTTAATATCCACAGGAACTCTTTGTGACTGTCCTATAGGAACAAGTTAAAGATTCTTGAGGTACCCTTTGAGGTTCCTCATTTGCACACCGGCTATAGGAACCTTTAAAAGAGTTTCAAATGTCCTGTTGATGTATTCAGCAATGCTCTCAGAAAGTTGCTGTTAGGAACTGTGAAAGCTCTATGATTACCTCAGTATCCCCATCATAACATAAAGGCTTTGAGGCACTGAAATGTTATTTGGAAGCTCCTTGACTACATAAATAGAATTTATGAGCATCGTTTTTAAGTTTCAGATGGTTTTCAAAGGGTGTTTGCCAGTGTGGTTTCTAAGGAACCCCAAATTGTGCATCAAGTACCTTTTAATTTTGACCGTCTAAAGTTTAAAATGGCTGAAAATATAGTTGATTTAAACTTGACTTTCATGTCTCTGTAGGTCCAGGTTGTTTGAAATGGCTTTTCTATTAAGTTATTCATGTGTTTTGGTGATTTTTAGCATGCTTCATGTTCCAAATCAAATGAGCGCACGTACAGCATCCATGATAATCTGGTTCACATATATGGCTTCTCCAATGCAAGTTGATGGTATTTTATCGTTTGTTTCATTGTCCAGCGGTCAGACACAGATTGTTCCAGTCCTCAACACAAAGTGAGAGCAGCAGCTCTAGTGATGCCTGCCTCAGCAATGGCCACTAATGAGCCATGAAGTCACAACATTTTGACTATTAACCCGTAGGAAATTTGCATTTCTCCCGTCACCGTCTGATTAAATTCTGATCATTTGTGATCTGATCAAATGTATGAGATGGTTCGGGGAGTTTAGAGCCGTTTAGAGCGCCGTCTGATCTCCTTTGAATGGCGATTCATTATCTGAAAATGAGACGGAGGAAGGGGTGGGTGTGAGTGAGTGTTGGCTGAGTGATGGGGAGAGAGAGAGAGAGAGAGAGAGAGAGAGAGAGTCCTGGCAGTGTCTGCACACCATACACAGACAGCCTCATCTCCGCTGTCTCTCGTCCTCCACCTCTCTCTCTCTCTTTCCTCTCAGCTGCTTAATCTTCAGAAGGGACTGCCCACTGGGATACTGTTCTCTATCTGTCTTTCACGCACATTAATCAGCCTCTCTCGCCCATCTCTCGTTCACCGTCTGTCTCTCTCTCCTTCTGTCTCATTATTTGACACTTTGTTTCTGTATTTTCTGTCATATTCCTTCTTCATCCCCCTGTTCTCCTCTTTTGCTCCTCTTCACTTCCGTTCTGCTGCTCGCAACATCTCCAGGGCTGAGGAACTCACAGGGAACAACAGGTATGTCTGTCTGTCTGTCTGTCTGTCTGTCTGTCTGTGTGTGTGTGTGTGTGTGTGTGTGTGTGATAAGTGTAATAAAAGGTAAAATATATCATCTTCTACTTCTCACACACGTTTAGTGTTTGGTCTTTGGTGTTTGCTGATCAATATTTTTGAGAGATGGTAATCTGGGTTTATTTATGTGACAATACATAAAGCAGATGCTTGTTTGTTTACTGTATTCACTGTGTATAATATTTATATTGTGTTTATATTGCTTAGTTGTTGCTCTTTTATAGCTTATGGCCCTAATCAACATTGCATTATGTTTTCTTATGGGAAGTACAGCAATAGATACAAACGAGACAATTGTTGACTAATTGATCGTTGACTACACAATGGATAGTGTAATTCGCTTTATTAATTTGGTATTGAAAGGATTTAATGAGAAGCGTTTGCGTATAGCTCTTGCCCAGCTAACAGGGAATGCTCTCAGAACACTGGCTGTTGTTTCTAAAAGTTCTTTCAAAGTTATCAGAAAACGTTCTTGAAGTAACATTTGTAGAGCTTTTATATGGTTATGTAAAATGTATCAAAAACTTTATTAGTTGTTAGTGGAACATTTTAAAAAGTTACAGAACTGGAAAAAAATGTTTCAGTGATGTTCTTAGAACCAAACAAATAACGTTAGTGCAATGTCTAAAAACTGGAGCATTAAAAACATCCTAGAACATTAGAAACTAAATAAACGCTGTTGTTACTAAATGGAAACGTTAGGGGAATGTTCTCACAACCTAAAATTGTTGGTGGGATATTTTGGGAAATCTGAGCACAGTTATTGAGATCTCTTCAAAAACTTGATGGAGATTATGAGTGTCTTTATCTCAGAAGGAAAATCTTGGGAGGCTTAAACAAAAGTCTACATTAGCATTCCATGGTTGTCTAACAGAAACTCTTGAGATTTGGGTGGTTTTTGGCGTAACTGTGGGCGTGTTTCAGTCGCACATTTTTTCAGTTGGTTTTAGGATGTTTCTCTCAGCCTCATCAGACAGTTAATAGACTATTTCACTGAGCAGATTAAGTCTCTTCCCTACGAGACAGAGAGAAAACATGCCGCGAGCAGCCAGCAGAGATGAACAGATGGTTACTTTAGACCTCTGAAGACATTTATGGGTTTCTATACGTGGGCAATATGACCTTGACAACAAACCACCCACATCTTTTCTTGTTGTTCTTTAAGTTTTGAACAGAAGTGAAAAGCGGGTGTTTCAAGAGTTGCTGGATCAAATGATAAGGTGTCATTTCACTCTGATATGTAGAAAGCACTCATCTGAAACATATGGCTTCTGTCTCTCTCCATAATTACATTTTCCAGTGAGGTTGAGGCTTACCTGTGGTCCTCACAGATGTGCTTTTAATGGCTTTAATTTTCAGCTGCCCCTCCCCTTACCAAAATCTATTTATCTATCTATCTTTCTGTCTCTTTTTGTGTTTAGTTAAACCCACTTTTAACTCATTTAAATATATATACATCTTAGATACATTTAAGATATATATTTTATATTAAATATACGTTTTTGTGTTCAACTATTATTATCCATCTCTCTCCCTCTGTCACTTTTTTTCTCTGCATGCTGCTGGTATCCTGTTGTCATTGTGATAGATTTGTGATTGATTTGTGATGGATTTGTGTGTGTATTATTCATCTACACAGCCATAAAATATTTGTGTGGCTGTATTAAGGCTCTCTGAGTGTCATGAATTTGGAATGGGCAGATCTGTGCTTTATTCCATTGTGTTTCAACATGAAATAAAAACACAGTATTCCCATGTTCCAACATTAGTGACATATGACTGAATGTGTGTGTGTGTGTGCTATAGACCAGAATGTGATGTGAATGTTTAAAGCCTATAGCATGATTCATAATTAATGCTATTGTTTTCATAATTCATAGGAGGGGTAGTTGGGCCACTTAGTAATCAAGGTTTTTCTTGGAAAATTATTTTAATTGTTGTAAAATAGGGTCAGACACATCACAAAACACATGCACGTCTCCCACCTGTGGTATTTTTTACCACAGGTGGGAGAGAAAGCTTTTCTTCTGTTATCGTTCATAAATTACAGCATTGGACTGAATGTTATTTTCTGGGCTGTTTGTTTAAATTATTAAGTTTTGTTTTTAGTTTATGTTATTAAGTTTGGCTGCTTAGTTTTGTCCATTTAGCCCTTGCTGCCATAACTACATAATATACAGGAAACGTTTAATCAGTGCTTGATCTTGATATGTTTGTTTGTCATATTCGTAGGGGTCTCTGTAGTTTTTTTGCATGCTGATAGTCTAGTGTGACCGCACACATTAAAGCTGTAAAGCTATAAATGTACAGTATTGCAAATTCTCTTTGGATTTTTACTGTAAATGTGACGTTTACCATGTGTATGTTACTTTTCCAGTAAATATTCTCTATGAAAGTAAAGAAAGTTCAGTGAACTTTTGGGGAAAACAAAATTCCCAGAGGAGGAGAATAAGAAAAGAGTGTGTGCGCGCATATTTGCGCGTGTAGAGAGAGAGAGAGACACACACACACAGCATCTTAGTGTAGCTCTCTCGACGGAAATCAATCCAAACGTAGAGTGCGGGAGCGCTCATTGCTATTCACATGCGCGTTTGTGTCGTATCTTTAAATCTGCTAATTAACTTCATTACGCGGCTCAGCCTGTAGGGTATCCAGTACAAAAACCGAAGCGCATGCACACACACACACACACACACACAGACTCTCACAACAACCCCAGCACTCTCATACACACTCACAACAGACTTACAGCTTCACCAGTTTAATTATGAAAACGCTTTGATTGAATATTTTATGCTGTTGGGTCCCGGGAAGTGTCTCTGTTACCAGAGGCCAAGTCGTCATTGTGATCCAAATAGAGATGCTGTGAATACTCTAAACAGAACCTAATAAACTGACCTTTACAAAATTACCTAACTCCAAAATTACAGTGTTCCTGTGGCTCAGTTGGTGGAGCATGGCGTTAGAAGCGCAAGGGTTGTGGGTTTGATTCTCAGGGAACTCACATATCGGTAGAATGTATAGTTTAAATGTACTGTAAGTTACTTTGGATAAAAGCGTCTGCCAAATGCATAAATGTAAATGCATATAACCAAAATTCCTCCCATTTTCACACAGCATCACTAACACTAACCTTAATACAAACCCTGTGCAGATGAGTGTGTGTGCTCTAAACCTTGTAATGTGTTTAATTCGATACATACACACTGTCTCAACTAAGTAAGTGCACTCATTCAGAAAATCATTTCATGTTTATTATATTATCTCTGTAATCAGTGTCAGACTCTGACTGAGGCAGCATATACAGCTAGAGTATGACACAGTTGTCCATGTTGCTTAGGGTTCTGCATTCAAATTCCCAATTTACTAACTTTTTCAGAACATAAGAAACCTAAGGCTTTGTTGATGTTGTTTGTGTGTGTGTGTGTGTGTTTACATAACCATATATAAAGGGAAAAAATGGTACCCAGAAGTCAACAAACCACCTTTTGGGGACGTCCTCATTTGTAAAAATGCTGTAAAAAATATAAACTTTCCGTTTTAAATTATAGGAATGCAATAAGTTTTCTGTTAGGGTTAAAGTGTGGGTTAGGGTTAGCTTATAGTGTTTATAACTAGCTGTGTATAAAACAATAAAAGTCTATGGAACGTCCCATTTTAAATAAGTGTGTGTGTGTGTGTCAGATCAGATTTATGTGCATTGTGAACTGTAGTGTGAATTCGGTGCTTAATGACACTAAATCTGATGATGTAAATATGTAAGTTTGCTGCAGGAAGGGCGAGGGTTGAGGTCAGTTTCAATGTCTGTCACAACCTTATATCAGCAGATGAGAATCACTACAATTGGTGTTTATTTGGAAACAAAGACCTGACAGCTGATCCTGTGTGTTGGAGGTTTGTTGGGCCACTGACATCGTTTCTAGCACAGGTCATAGAAGCAGTCGTGGTCACACTGTCTTTGTCATTTGTGGTGTTCTGTTCTCTGATCCGTTTTGTGCTCAAGTTCTTGATCTCAGATGTGACTTAGAGAGCATCTGGTGTGCAAACACACCGTCGATTGTTGGTGTGAGTGAGAAGCATTTACACTACACGCCTCTGAAATGTGTAAACAAGTGTGTTTTTGCACATCTGGGAGAGTCAGGTTTGATTTCTTACTAAATGCATTAATTATGCACTGCAATCCATCGGCACCACTTTGGAAGGAAATATTTGAGAAGACGTGTTATCCCCCGCAAAGATAAAGAGACTTGACTTTAAACTGACAGATGGACGTATTTTAAGCCACGGTATGTGTGAAGATTCATTATTTCCTGCTGATTCCCATGTTTCCCTATTTAACCAGAACTAACGCTAACTAGAACTAACTAACTGTAATTCACCCAAAGAAAAACAAATTGCTTCTGGTGATGCCTAATTCTGAGTCTTGTGTCACTGACGTTCATGTCTAGAATGAAAGGCATGCAGAATTTCAGCTCTAGGATTATTCCTTTGTGTTTTTCTCAGGTGTGTTTTACTGTCATTCCAGCTAAACATTACAAACTAGTCTGGACACCAGCTTTCTGCTGTTTGATCTATCAATTCTGCCGTGGAACTTCTCCACTGTGGAGAATCAAGACTTTGTGAAGATAAAGAAGTTGTGGTAGACCTTTCAGAGATGTTTCACCAAAATATGAAAAGATCAAAGCACCGAGAGCGCTTGATTTTGACCAGACCTTCAAAGAATCCACACCACTAGTGTCCACAGCAATATTATCAGAACCGACAGTGTATGAAAAACCGCTGTATATATCCAGCAGAGTGTGATCCACCATAGACATCGAGTTAGCTTTCTGTACACATTGCTAATGGTCTGCCAGTGTGGGTTTTCAGTTACATTAAGATTAGCCGAATTAAACTAAGTAGTAATAAAAAGGCAATCAGCGCTTGTAATGCTGATACAACAGGAAAAATGTCGGAAAGACTAGTTGACGTACAAGAATGGAGGTTGAAACTGAGGATCCAAGAAATAAGGATCGATGACATCATCCATAAGGGACTTTTTGTTTTAGAGACTTTTTGATTGCTTCTGGTTTTAGTAGCTAACAAAGACAAACTTTTGTCACCTATGATCTTCACTTTAAATTATTAAACTTGGTCCCTTTTAGTCTACATGTGGTTACATCCTTGTGCTATCTGTTCCAGATGAACCACTCTCTATTCTAACAGTTTTTATGAAGTCGCATAAACCCAAAAACTTTTAACGGCTAAAACGAGAAAACCTTCTTAAAACTAGGTTAAGGTGTCAACATTTTGAATAAATTTCCCTCGTCTGTGCGAAAATAAATCTTCAGCTGTCAAAGATTCGGAGCCCTCGTGGCTACGAATCACAATAGAATTAAATGAAGAACAGATGAAAGAAGAGACAATCAAAGACGATTCAAAAACGTGTTTGTTTTAAGTGACTCGGTTGGAATCTGCTTTCCTCATCCGCTGCTTGTGCTCTAATTAGTGTGGCATACATGAAAACAGCAGTATTTCAAAGTGATCTCAAAGACTAATAAACTCTTCATCTTTTCTCTTTTTTCTGCTTTTGTAAATCTTTTGCTGTTTGACAGGTATGTTAAATGAATGTTCTCAGTGTAGTGGGCAAGCAAGCAGTGTGCTTTCATCTCAGCTATAGGAAAAGGCCAAGGTTCTTATAATCTTAGCTTCTGATGTCGTAGAACAGCGCAGGGTCTCATACTTTTAATTATAAAGGCATTTTAGTATAAAAGTATGTCTCGGGTATCTCCTGAAATTAGTTAAAAAATGAGCGTATTTTTGTATAGCATAGCCCCAGATCATTTGCTCCTGAAGCAATTGGATGAGAAATGTTTGCGTTCGTACTGACTTTTGACTTTACGGTTTTGGTGTCCGAGTCGATATGAGAACAGTCTGAGACTTTGGGAATTCTCTAGAAAACTCTAGAAAAAACTCTTCAGTCATCTAGTTTACCAACAGAAAGATCTGAGAAGCTGAACAATGTTAGGCAGAAGTCCCCATTTGCTTCCCATCTTCTCTCACTGCTGCTCAGAAGAAACAGCTGAGACATTAAAGAGATCTTATATGCGATGAGTTACACCGAAGCCCAATAAGCCTTTGTGTGTTTGCTGAATTTGTGTGTCCTCTGTGTCTTCCACACTTTACCAATTAAAGATCTACACCCTGTATCGTATTCATGCAAAAGACTTTAGCTGTCCCCAACCACCATGCAAATGACAAGAACAGATGTGCAGACCGGTAGCTGTGCAGAGCTTTCATCTGAATCGTATAGAAACCGCACTTTTATCGATTCGCTCATTTCACTCTGGTTCATAAGTGTATGTGGGGCAGTTTCCTGCAGAGCCAGGACTGCCTTGGCCGTATGTAGCTGCCATATGCTTCTTGCAGCAAGTGCTCGGGGCCACAGCGGGGCCCGTGTCCTAATTGAACTGTAATTGACTCAGCAGCAGGGAAGGTCAGATTGTCACCGAACAGCTCATACAATGTGCCGCCAACCCTGTTACCTGATCCAGCCAGTTATGACTCACGCCAAGAATACAGAGATGCTCTTTGTTACATGATAAAACACTGAGGTTAATGCACGCGTGTACGTTCACGCATAAAGGAGCACGTCGCATCAGGAGAATTGGAGAGCATGCACACTAATTCACATTGTGGACCGTTTTTGACGCTAATGTAATTGCCTAATGCATGTTGCCGTCACTGACCGTGTTTTGTGTCTTATAATCTAAATATGCTGCCGACACCAGAGATTGTAATGTTCCAGAGGTCCATTTTCGCTGAAAATGTCCGTTTGTAAACAGAAAGAACATCCAGCTACTATCTCACGTGTCCGGGTTCTGTTGATAGTGCAGCGTTTGTAGCTTAGTTTATGCCAGTTGTTTATCATTTAAACCTGTTCTACACATTTGGAAAATAACCCTGCAAATACCCTGCAATTTTTTGTTTCTAACAGAGATGGCGGTAGAGAGGCAAAAGTTACAGAGTGCAGCTTTAATCGACACAAGGTTAAAGTCTGAGACTTTAATCGACACAAAGTTAAAGTCTAAATACAGTTAAAGTCTAAACACAGTAAACTGTGTCCTGAACTGACCCGCTATTGGTGTTAATTCTGAAAAACAAAGCTGGCCTGGCATCACTCACTCCATGTTTCAAACAGATATCTCACATAAACATTTAATTAGCACATTTGAATTTTTTTGTATGCAGATAAAGGGGCCTGATTTCTGGATGAGACAACAGCTGTCGTTCCCAGTATTTATTTTTAATTTACTTATTTTTGGCTCAGACTCGCAACTTTAAGATTTTTCGACAGAATGACTTGTAAATGCTTTTGTAAATACTTTGTTTACCAACAATGCAATTTCATTTATTTCCGAAAAGTGGCAGTATCGTAAGAGCGCAATTAAATGCATAACAATCTCCTCTATTCGACCCCATTTGAGAACCGTGTGGCATGCATCCTCACCAATCACTCTCCTTTCTTTAATGGAACCTACGCAATGGAAAGTTAATTATCCTGATAGCGAAAATAAGATCTCAGATTTATAAAGAGACAACATCTGTGAGAGCCGTCTGTCGCAATAACTCCAGATTATCTCGCATGTCCTGCGGGCTAATTACTACAATACCAGAGATGTAAAGGTTAAACAAAAGTGAGTCGCATTGACATTTAACTTAGAGTTCGCCGCACACCTGAAGTGTGAAAATTCAGTCAGTTCTGAAGCTCAGACAGGAAACGTAATGAAGGAATGCTGAATATTAAGGCAGGAGTTTAATGTTTTAAATGGAGTGGCACTCTGCGACATTATAAAAATGTCATCACGCTTCTTGTGGGTGGCAAGTGAATTGCGAAGGGATAAAAAGTCCTGCAAATTCAACCGAAAATTGCTGCGCGCGTTAATGCGCTTGTTATTGCTGTGATTATAGCTGTTAAAGCCTTTTAACATAGTCATATATATTGAAACTGCTCCCTTCGAAACAGATTGCCTGGAATAGATCTATTATATTAGAATGAAAGTGTGCGCTTCCTGCAGACGTAATGATGTCTATATTCTGAAGATTAAGATAAATTTGTTCATTATTCTTTTCGTAACTACCACTCGAACACCAAACAGTGCAAATTCTACGCATAATAAAAAAGAACCAATTTTTATCAGCCAAACAAAGTGAATCATTCCATTCTTGTAAGTGTAATCACTGAATTTTTCAAATCAACCCCCAAAATGCAAGAATCAGGAAGTCTTTTGGAGAACTTATTGCGACCATATTTATTTAAATATCCTCACAAATACTGAAAACTATTAACTTGGGTAACTATAAATACTCGTGTATTTTAAACTTGTGAATACAGTTTAGGTGATTCTTGTTGAAACAGGCTCATAAATGGGCAAGATCATGCTCTGTTTGTGTGGGGGTTTGTGCTTGTGCGCGTCCACGCGTCCATCGGATTCTGTGCGTGCGTGTGTGCCAGGGAGTGAATGGGCCACTGTCGAAAATGATTAGCTTTGTAATTACTCAGTGTTGGCTGGAGGCCTCCAGTCAGTGCTAACAGACACGTGTAACGCTATGCGTCAGTCTACGGTCTCGCGATAAAACGTGGGATGGAAACAGTTCTTTAAGGTGTGGCGCCCTTTCTTTGACTATGTTGACACCTGAAATAACACTCTATCATTGATTTGAATGCATGTTATTTCTGTTTTTTTATATTTTATCTTCCATCTCCTCTGAATGTATGTACATATGTTATTTGTATTTGAGTCATGGCTGATGTAGACAAGTTTATATATATGTGTGTACCCTTTATTTTTAACTTGTAATCTCTTTCTGAATTAATGGACAGCATGAACGCTACCCTAGAGATTTGTTGGTAAGGGTTGGGAAATTGTTTGTTAAATGTTATGTATGTTAAAAATTCTATAAAAATATTAAAACCAAAACGGGGAATGGGATTGCTAAGAAAACAGCACCTGGAGACACAAAACTATTGAGAATGGTCTCAGTGTTTTGTCAGACTTTGCAGACTGTATAACAAGGCGAATGCGGCGAGCCAAACATCCGAGATGACAGCTCTGCACATATTAGGCTTTTGTCTTAGTACAAATGCCAACTGCTGAATGAAACATGATTATGATTTACATTTTTGGATGGACGTCTTGAGTGGTCTGGGGATTATGGCATAAGAAAAAGCACAATGTTAAGAGAGAGTGAATAATCTCTGGGAAACATCAGGGGACGCTATAATAGAAAGTTCTGGAGCTAGTTAATGAAGTTACAGTAGTTAATGAGCATGAGCTGTTTACAAGAGATTACAGATAACATTACAGTTACATTTTCAGTGACCTTTCTCTTTAAAATCACTGAAATTTGGGATCGATCATTTTGTGTATATTTTATGTCAATCAAAAACCCTTTTCATTCTCTTACCCTTATTTAAAGCGATTGGCCCCCAAATCAAAGCATACCATAAATATAGCAAACCATACCATGCAGTAGTCTAAGTGAATTGAGTAATTAAGCTAATCGGTTAGTGTCAGTTGATTCAGCTTGTTGAGGTATTGATTAAAGCACTTAGTCTTAGGTGGACGTGGTTTGACTGAGGACCCAGAAACACGTGAGCATCAGACAGGCTTGACTGACTGTTGTTCTACAGATGTTCAGTGGATCTCTCTGTGTTCAGCCATTCAGTCCAACAGGATGATATTGATAGATTCATCTCTCGTCTTTACATTCGCTCTCTCTCTCTCTCTCTCTCTCTCTTTACATTCTCTCTCTCTCTCTCTCTCTCTCTCTCTTTACATTCTCTCTTCTCTCTCTCTCTCTCTCCTGTTCACATTTTG
>JAZGTJ010001782.1:0-33685 GCA_036877575.1 Botia almorhae
ACATTTTATTGGTTTCCACACTAATCTTGCTATGTACCTTATGAAAAAACTTTTATGAGGAATCGTTTGAAAGTTTTAGGTCCATTTGTGATTGTTAGATGGACATCTTTTAAGATAGCAGAAGAATGTTTCTCTAGTCCTTCTTTCTCACCACTAGCACACTCATTCACAGCTGCTCTGTTACTAAATGTCTCCCAAATGAAAAATATAAAAATATATCTCATACCCGGGGGTCTCTTATGAGTTCATGTACAAAGTATGGCCGTGGAGGCTAACACATTTACACTGGTCGACAGCCCACTGATAACAGCTGGATGAAGGTAACTAAAGGATTAGCATTCATTTCTACTTCGGGATTGTGCATTTATTAGTGGAGGTCTGAAAACTTCATCATAAAATATTACTAGTAAAAACAAACAAACTCAACATTCTCTGTGGAAGTAATTAAGAGATCTTGGTTCCAAATAATGAGAACATGTGTTTGTTCCCAGTAAATCATATCTCACTCCCCCAGAGGAACTAACAGAGGAGGACTAAGATGGGTTAATCAGAGACTAGTCATTAAAGAGACAATGTTCCTGTGTTTATATATAAATATATTATTAAACTACAAACAAATTTATTATATTACACTGTTAGATAAGTGATAGTCCTTTGCTATGTGGGAGAGAAAGGAGGGTTGTAATATGGGTTTTAAATGGGTGTTTAAACATCAAGTTTAACAAACTATAAATTAGCTACAGGACTAATATTATTGTACATGCCCACCATCCTAAAGTTCAAAGCTGTCGGTCCTAAAAAAGTCCTTGTGTACAAATATAAAGGGTTAACAAAAACTATTTTGAGAAAAGTTACATTTTGCATCTGTTTATAATTTCTTTAGCCTTTTACCTACAATTTAAGTACAAAACTTGAAACATAAAAATAAATAGTAGAAGAAAACTTCCACAGAAGTAGCCATGCCTACACAATACGAATTACAACCTACTCATTGTACATTAATTTACACAACTTAGAAATACATAGCATAAACTACTTGAATTTGTAGCAGATGACCATAAGAAATTTGCATTAAAGCTTCATAGTGCACTTAGAAAGACTCTATACTCTACACTCTATATTGATACCTATTTCCTTGGATACATTGCTTACTAACTGCTTCCACTTTAAATCAAAACAGTTTGGTTGTTTGTTTGTTTCTTTTCGTTCTTTTATTTCCACAAAGAGACATTATTGGATTTCAATTAGATGTTATTTTGCGTTGTTGTTGGTTTATGTTGTTACAAGGCCGGCCGACTGACCCATTCCTTACATTCTCTGCCTGTTACCATCTTTTTTGTTTATTCTCGGTCTATCTGTATTTGGGAGCTGTGGATCATTACACTTTGTTTCATCCAACAGGAACAGCATGTCTGGACATTTTATTTTCCACTCATTCTGTTTGGACAGGTGAATTGCACATGTGTGGCTCCATTGTTATATTGTGTAGTATATAACAAAGTATATTGTCTTTATTGTTTTGTTTAGATACACTTATATTTATACCATGTAAAGTGTATTGAGCTCATAGTATGTTTGCTCCATATAGCACTGTTACTAGTAGTAATTCTTCATTTGTTTTACATAGGTGGTCATATTAAGTCAACATGACGGCATCCATGAGGGGGTGACCCACTCCAATGAAAAACCTAATTTCCCTAAAACTAATCCATCTATAGCTGTCATGTGAATAGACATAATTTTACTTATATTTCTCAGAAGTTTTGTTCATTCCTTTATGTGTAAAACATTTTTAAATAGCAAAAATTACCAGTGCCCCTTTTAAACAATATAGAGCCAAAATAAAACGCAGAAGCTTACAGAGGCTGAAACATAAGTGTATTACAAACCAAAATAAACCCTCTTTTGTCACTGCACCCTAGCCCTGGGCCAGTCCCTGTTTACATGTGTATTTCAACTACAATTATTGCTGCACTAACTCTATCTAAAATATTTTGTAAGATTATATTAGTACAGTTCATAAACATTTTGATTTAAGTGTGGCTTTGAGTTGGTGTGACTGCGTGGCATAGATGAGAGAGATTGTTTAACCGAGTTTTAAGCTGCAAGTGGTAGTCATTGGCTCCATTTTAGGGCTACATTTACACCATTTCCTGTCCTTTCTGTCTCTTTTTCTGTGGAAATGGAATTGCAGAAGGTGACTGATCAGAGTTCAGTGAGAGTCTTAAAGAAACCCCATAAAAGTGTTTTTATGGAGACTTCCCGACCTCATTCCTTCATCTCTCTATTGGAGGAGACAGTGCTCCGATTCAAGGCCGCAGTTTTCATTTTACACCGCAGTTTGTCTAATGGACTCTACAGCAGCAATAACTGAGCTGTAAAAACAAGACCATGTAGCTTTAAGACACTCACACTTGTTGTGGAAATATGCACACACTCAGGCGTATGTACCTAGATAACATGGCATTATACAGTCACATGTCTATGTTTACGATTTTATATCAATACAAATTGGATCTGTATTGGATCTGAAATATGGCTTTATTGGGTAGTATAAACCAAAACTATTACAGTAATTATTTAGGCATGCTTTTGAAATGAACTAATGAATTACAAAACAGGTCTTATCTGGACACATACCTCTGCAAGTCTTGCTAATAATGTCGGCAGAATGAAATCATCTGTTTGTTTGGGCATGCGAGGCCAATGACGGAATCTCTGATCCCTACAATCTGGCGTTGTAAATCAGAGTTCTAATATCATTAAGCATTATTGCAGACAGCACATATTTTTTGAAGTATATTGTCAAAAATTGAAATGAGCATTTAATAGAGAAGTGAGACATTACCTCAATGGTAATGTTCAAATTTCTGTCCTCAAATAACTAATGTGAGATTATATGTATTCATTGATAGCTTATTTAGTCAATAATGCACCTCTCTCTCTCTCGTTTATTCCTCACACACTCCTACACTCCCACAAAAAATGCCCTGTTCATTGTTTCCAGTCCTTGGGAAACAAGGGCGATCTTTAGAGCAAATTATATGGATGCATTCCACCTCATATATTTGTCAGGCTTTTCAGCAGCGGAGCACTCATTAGGAGAGGCAATAAGGAGCTCTGACAGCCAGATCCAGTCCACCTCAAAGCACAGTCCATTTACGCTGGCCCTCAGGAGCGCACATATACGCTGCTCCTTTAAAAAACACACTCGTTACACTCTGTTCGCCGTGGAGTGTGTGTGTTGTGATACATTCGACACAGATGTGTGATTTAGATGAGGTGAGTTTAGGGAAGTGATTGGTATAGTTTGACACAGGTCAGCAAAGTTGTCTCTGGTGTGTGTTGGTGATTTATTTCAGGAGTACTGCGGTTTAGGCAAGTCAGTCGGTACTGTGTGAGAAAGACATATTTTTGTGTATAGGAAACTGGTTTTATTGGTTGACGAAACCCCAGAGTTCCAGCTGTTTCCGAGCTCTAACTAAAGGTGGACAATGTAACTTCAACTCCAGAGAGATTTAAGAGAGAGTGAGAAATGTTCAGGAATGTAAAATGATTTTGGCAAATCTGCTTAAAGATAAACGCTTTTAGATCATGTAGGTGAATCTTCCTTAAAACATAACATTTTCATCGTAATGACAAGTTTCTTAGTCATTCTGATGGTAGCATTGGTAGTATGGGGACCAATTCTTACTTTTAACAAGGTGCTTTTTAGATGCATGTTGGCTGTTTATTAGTATTTTAAAAGCACATTTTAATGGCATACTCCACATGACCATATTGTACATCACTATATGGTCCCTATAGTACTATAGTACCTCACTATAGTACTCCTACCCCATACCTACAATAACACACTACAACAACTACCTTACTGAGTATTAATAAGCAGTAATATTTGAACTTATTAAGACAATTCACAGTTAATGGTGAATGTGTACTAAAGTGTTACCATTCTGATGCAAACATTTCGCACACATTTTCCTCAATGAGCTGCATTACCATTTAAAAGTTTGGCCATTATCTTTGAATAAATAAGTCTGAAACAACAGATAAAGCATTGATAGGCTAGCAGCTCTCAGTATTTCCACTGGTAAACATGCTCACGTCACCACTCTTAGCTCAAAGCTTGGTTATATCATGGGAAAAACTGAGTCAAGCTTTGTTTGAGCTTGTTCTGCTATCTCTATCCGGTTGGCATACAGCAGTCATGTCTATATTCAGTTTAGCTCCCTCACTGTTGCGGTGAAGATTATCAATGTGTTTATTTGACAGAACATATCAAAAGGTTTGTTATCAGGTCGCAGAGAACTCACCAGGATTTCTGGAAAAACAGGTTCTTGTGTTTATCTTGGACATTATTGCAAATTATATAATAATCTATGTTTAGTTGGAATGATGGAATGACACAATGTTTACAAGGGACATTGCTAGATATAAATGACGTCCTGGCTCAGCCCATTAGTATCATTTCGTAATGCAAAGCAACAAGTAAGTGTATATAATTCAAACCAGAATTCCTTGGTCTATTAATGCTGTTCGAAGGTCATTTTTTACCAATACACCACAGCACAACACTGCAGATAAAACAAATATTTCTAATAAACAATTTTTTTGTAGTACTGTACATCTATGTTTACTAGAAATAAATGCATGCATTTAATACAATTCAATTGTTGTACAGCTTTTTTTGTATAGTGATATGATATTCCCTATCATATATGTTGTAGAGGCATTAAGTTAATATTTTGGAGATATAGAATATTGTATTTTGTAATTGGTGGGTGTGATTGGATGTGCAGACAGCAGGTAAAGTATAGCACAGGGGTGCTCAGAAAAAGTTACCCGCTAGGCAACAATCAATTTTAATAAGATCAGTGGGTGCAGTATTGTGAAAATACTGTGAATGATCATTAGAAAAGTGTAGAACCCGTCTGACAGGTGTTCACAGAACTCCTCTTATACCAGAAACCTGCCACTAGTTCTGTATTTGTGATAATTCTGCAAAATGTTATGAATGTTATTACAAGAATATTGTACTACAGCTTTAAGTGATTGATAAATATAGTCAAAAGTGTCTGTTTTTACATTTTGTTCCTTAAACAAATTCATACCCATCCAGAAAAGATTTATCAAATTTTTTAATGACAATGTAACATTTGTAGGGGCCTGTTTTTGATTTTCTCTCAGCTTGAGGCCCGTGGTACTCAGAGGCCCATTGGTCTGGCCTATAATAAGTCTTTGACTACAGCCCCTTCAGCCCAGGTTTAATGATGCCCCTCATGTTTACAAAACGTTTTTTGTAATTTGTCCATGTATGTAAAAAAGTAACACCTGCCCGGGTGTTCTGTTATTTGAAACCAACCTGCTCTCCAGGTGTGTGCGAGTGTTTGAGTAACAATGAGACACAAACATGAAGTGTGTGTTTGTTGTGTTTCAGAGATCCCTCCCTTCCTCAGGCTGTCAGGGTGAAAGTGCTGCTGGTCATTGAGGCTAATGTTGACATCTGCCCTCAGCCAGCTGACTGCCCTCTGGGACAGAGATCTTAACACACTCATGCCACACACATACAAACTCTCTCTCTCTTTCTCTCTCTCTGTGTCTTTATCTTAAGCTTTTCCTCTGTGGCTAAAAGCAACAGGTGCTTCTTCAACGCTAATTGAATGTAATGGGGCTATCTCCTACAAACCTGCCCTCTATCTTTGTCAATCTAGCTTCTCTCAAAAGACCTGCTTGCTTATCTTTGTATCTTTTGCTAGAAACAAAGAAATTACACAGTAAAACTATACAAAAAAAAAAACAAATTTTCAGGCTGCGTCGTCTGTAGGCACGTGGCGGCTCAGAGGGCAGAGAGTCCTGGAGCCGACCTTTTCTTGAACATCCCACGGCCCCTGGGGGCTCCGAGGAGGGGTGGTCTCTAAGCCAAATTAACTTATCTTGTCCATTTGTTTCTCCGAAAACAGATTACAGCAAGGGAGCCCATGCTGGATGCTTGGGCCCCTCACTCACTCCCTAACTGAAGGCCAGTGGGCGCTTGAAAAGCTTTTGTTAATGGTGCATTAACTCTGTCACACATTAGCTCTGACCACAGCTAATTGACAACACTTGAGTCAATTGCTGTATAGAGTCTATATTATCAGCTTTAAATGGTCTTTATGTTCACTCCCATTTAGCTTACTGTGGTCCTACAGAGTTGCTGGTAAAGCTCTGTGGGAGTTTATCTAAATATCTAGCCTAAATATATTAGATATTAGCCTAAATATCTGCTCTGAACGTTGATTTTAAGGTGCATTTAGGCTTTTCATCTTAAATTGATTGTAAACGTGAACATATCTGTGCAGGAACAGAGAGATGTGCTTGATTTCACAAAAGTTTTCTCGGATGCCGCTTTCCGGGAAGCAAATAGTTTGGAACATTGCTGGCAGGGAATCAGACGAGGCCCAAGCAAAATTAATGAGTGTCAGGGAGCCTGAGCTTCAGCACACAGACTAAATGGCCAAATTTATTAGACCTTACAACAACAACTGGATTGCTTATTGCTTTAATGGCCCTGTGTGAAGAGCAGATGCACAAAGCCATTAATAGTCATCTGACCTTAGCTTTACAAACACTTAAAACAAAGACACACACACACACACACACACACACACAAGTCAGTTGAATGTATATCATTCACATAAAGATTTGTGCTTGTTTAAGATAAATATGCATGTACATTTAAAAATGGTTTCACACATGGATGTTTATTTAGCCATGGCCAGTTTTGGTTCTGTGGAGAGAATAAACTCTCCTAAAACACACTTTTCACACTCCCACTAGTTTATTTTATTCACTAACAATATTCTAGGTTTTCAAATGCAGTAATGGATTGTAACATCAAAAGCCTGGATCTGGGACAAATCATTTAAAATGCAGGAAAAATAAATGATGCCAGGGTGAAACATTTCCAAGATGCTGTAATGGGACACTCACATAATAATAACACCTGATTATAAAAATAGTTGATATATATAGAGACATAAAAGTGTAAACACCCAAATATATATTACTTATTCAAGCATGAACTGTGAAAAACCATTGTACACATAAAATGTCTTTTAAAAAGGTGTGTGTGTGTATTTATGTTTACAAATAATGCATATTAGCCTGTTGTAAGTCTCTGTGTTCTATAAACAGCTCTATGCTATTTAAATCTGGGTGTGACTGCAAAAGCCTTGCAGCACGTTAAAATAGAGGCCTCTCGGTGCAGTAATTACTCCCCACAGGAGGGATTGTTTGACAAGGCACAAGGCAGGGGTCAAAGGTCACGCCCTGTCTGCCTCCCTTGTTTGCCAACATGGACACAAGATCACAGCCTGTCGAGGTGCTGCGCGTTCTGCCGCATTGTGCCTCCTTCCCTGCGACAAACAACAGAAAACTGTGTCATTTGGAAACAGTCTCGGATATAAATTTTTTTGGTTCTATAATGCGAGGTGATTACGCATATGATGCGACTATGTTTCTGAATCTTCTTACTCTGTCTCACCAAACGTGGCTGATTAGTAATTATGATAAAGCGCTTCTTGCCGCAAGCCAATTGAGTCTCGGGAGTCGGCCGTCCAGTCAGTGATTGATCAGTAGTCTGTAACTGACCGTGTCTCAAACCAGGGGTGTATTTTTAAAGCCAAACGCTGGTAAAGAGAAATGTGGCGTGAGGCACTACGCCTGAGGCCTTTGTAAAAGAGGAGATTACCTCCATCTGATTGTATGCTGACTAATGAAATATGGTAATACAAACATGGTTCAACTGCAGTCAGCGCATTTATATGCAGGGTTAATCAAGGAAAGTGTGATTTGTGTGTCATTCTGTATTAAAGTGAATGCATTTTAAAGTAAAATGAATTAAAATTCTATAGAAATTCACATAACTTCAGTGAAACATTTAATATTTTTTTAAATAGTAGAAAATTAGAAACCATAAGCATTAAAGTTAGGCAAAACTTATGTTTTATTGGCTGAAAAGCCTTGAAAAGACTTATTTATCGATCTGTCTGTCTATCTATAAATCAAAAAATTTGTGTTTAAATTGTATTTCATTATTTTTAAAAAATCACTTATTATTTTATGAACAAAGGTAAAATAGCATTGTCACTTGAATAAAACAATTAGTCGTGTTTCAAAATGACTAATGTTAAAATTTGAAATTGCATCTAAATATTTGTCTGCTAAAAAATGTAGTGCAGGCCATAACAGTGTGTTTCACTCTGTTGGTCAGATGTATACAAGTCCCTGTTTTGTCCAACTAGTGTGGGTTAGAAAGTTTTGAAAACCTGTTCAAGATGTTTATTTTTTAATGGAATTGCCCTATTACCTGATAAATTTTGGTGAAATTGTTCACTCTTGTCTCTGTGACAGCACTAATCAAGAAAACTTTGTTTAGTCAATCAGAATTATCAGAATTATTATTAAATCAGAATTAATTACAATTAAACTTAAATTTAAAACTAAATCAAGAAGCAAAAAAATAATCAGTATAATAGGAGGCCTGACCTGCATTGACCTACCTCTACTGACCTACATTACCCAAAATGCCATAAAGGTTCCGACCTTTGACCTCTGAGAAGTATTTCTGTGCATGTGGAGCCATTGAAGCTTTGGACTACAGGTGAGAAAGCTCTTTTCTGCTCTCTTTAGGGCGCCACAGCACATGTGAGTTTGAACGAAGGAATGTTAACAGTCATCATTAGTATCTGAGCTTCTGAAGGGGAGAGGGGCCCAGCGACCCTCATGCAAGTATGTCACAGGCTCGCGCCGCTATCTCTGTTTGGGTTTTCCCACGTTATGTCATACATAGACATGCATATATGCACGCACGCTAAGTCGTGAGAAGCAGGTAGAGATTTTATTTAGTGTTTAGAGTCTGTGACTCTAAGGGAGATTTATGGTAGCTGGAATGTGTAGATTTCGCAGGGGGGTATGTAGCTGATGCTCCCTGTATCTTCCAAATGATGTGTTTGGATTTTCTGTTGGGTTATATTTTATCTGCGTTATTTGTGCAATATTTTCAGTATTAGGTGCCAAGCATGAACAAAGTGTAGCCTTTAAAGGGATTCAACACATAGGCAAGTCTATTCCTCTATATGTTTTATGTGCTTAACTCAGAGGAAAATTGTATTCCATAAAGGTTGTTGCCTAATAGCGCAGGAAAATGAATGGAGTTGTCAGGTCTCAGTTTTAACTTTGGCTTTGATGTTTCCTTTTTTATATGATATCTATAATATATATATTGATTTCATTTTATTATAATATATTTATTATTTATATATTAGAATATTAAGTATAGAGCATAGCTCATAAAATCAGAGAAACAGCATTTGCTCTCTATTTAATCTCATTGATATCTAAAATGGACCTCTCAGTTTCTGTATTTTAACTGGTAGAGTATGACTGATAGAGCAACAATAAGATCATGGGTTCAATTCTATGGTTAAACTCATACTAAATGTATGTAATGCATAAACTGTAAGATGTTTTAGATCATTAGCCAGATATATAGATATACATAAATAGAGATGTGATTTATGGGACATAATAAACTCTGTTTAATTCCACTCACATTTTTCCAACTCCGTTGTATGATGACATAAGCATATAGAGAGGTATAGACGCTTGGGTATGCACTAATAATTCAATTCAATTTTGTTTATATAGCGCTTTTTACAATGTTACATTGCTTCAAAGCAGCTGTACATAAAAACAAAGAATAGTAGTAAACACAGAACAAATGTCTGACATGTTCATGGTATTATTGCAAATAATATCTGTGGAATAAGACTAATACTATAGTAGGCCTATGGTATGTTAACGAACAATAAGCATTTAATAAGCATTTTTGTCTCTTTATAGAGAACATATCACCACGTTGCCCTTGTTACCACCTTCAAAAACAGCAACATCTTGATTAGCAAATGTGTAACATTCCTTCAGACCTTTATGGACACTGGTGCGCTGAAGTATGAAACCTCACTCTTAGATTGCAATGTTAACGGCGTGCAGAGTGAATTTATGGTACTGCGCACTGGAGGTTGAGATGGGCTATCCTGGAGGTCAGGCTGACCAGGGCAGATAACACAGGCTGATCCAGGGCACCGCAGACCACTGTCCCCCCCTCAACCCATTCCATGGATCTTCAGCACCATCCCTGGCTCTTTGAAGTAACTGTGATTTAAGGTTATGAGAGGACTCCACTGGCGAGTTTTCATTGATCTCTGAGCGTATCGACGGCTGTGACTCTGCCGCGCCTGTGCTGTGAAGAGATTGACCCTATTTTCATCTCTTCATCATTGTCTGATGACCGGACGGTGGATCCAGCTTCTGCCATCTGTTCTCTGTGAAGTGATGCTGTAGAATGAAATACTGAGTGCGCAGGATAAACATTTTCTTTTATGCTAGAGGTGCCGGAATTCAACAGCCAGATCGTGGACATCGAGGATAGCACATGTGCGCTCTAATGGGCGGCCGCCTTGAAGGTGATTGTGTGTTTATGTGATGAATGGAACATTTCCAGAAATCCTTATCAGGAAGCAACCACTTGCCAGATTGAGACAATCTGACAGATCTAGTTAATCCAATCAGATTATAATTGTGATAACCTCATATTTGAAAACACTTGCTTCAATCAACAACATTACTGGCTCACTTATTGTTGGGGCAGTTGTTCTTGTCTAAAACACAGCTGAGCAACTTTGAAACTTAACAAGCAAAAGCTTTACAGCTCCCGTGTGTCAGGCGGTTTGTTTTGTTTTGCTACAGAAAGCAGCTGCCATCCACTTTATGTACACAGCTGATCGTCTATCATACGCACAGGGAAAAATCCACAGCAGTCTGTATTAAATTAAAGCTCTGTTTCAGTACAGCAGTAATATGTGATGCTAAGTCTGAGCTGTGGTCACAGAGAATTATTTTTCCAGGAAATCCCAACATTGTATGTTATGTTGTTACGTTATGGTGATTTTGCTAAATGGGCCTTTTTAGCATAAACATCGTAGGAGGGTTTGCTGATTGTTAGCACTTAATGCATCAAGAGAGGAGAACTTTTGCAGGCGCTTGCGTTTCAGAGAGTTGTTTAAAAGAAAAACAAAGTATACCGAAACGTTCCACTAACAACTGTGTGTTAGCTATGCCAGGAATCAATCACTAGTTATTGTTGTGACTGGATGCATTAATGTTGGCTTTCTGGCTTCGCAACGGTATTTTCAGGTAATTGCTTCTTCATAAAATAATTCAATTATGAAGTCACTTACCACACAAAGCTCCGCTAATTCCCCTTGAACTCGGAAACGGTTTATGGCATAGCAGTCTGTCACAACCGTTGAGAAGTCGCTATTAATAAAATTAGTTATAATTGTGGGAAAACATAAACTCTTCATGACCAGATGATCACAGATGGGGTGTCCATGGCAATATCTCCAAGGAGATGGAGTTTGATGTAAAAACAAGACTCGTTCCTAGACATGTTTTCTTTTTTCGGGCAGGAAGGAACAATCTAAAGGGTTTTCACATTGGTGTCCTTGATGTCACATTGGTGTAAAAATTCCACATCTCTGTTGTGAAAAGTAGAGCCGCCCTAAAATTATGTACTGCAAATACCAATATAACTTTCCAGCACAAACATTGGGTTTATAGGGCATTCCAAGGCCACTGTTCCAAAGATCTTACCTCAGATCTTAGAACAACTCAACAACTCTGTGGTTAAAGTCTGTCACCCTTCAACAGAGCCGTGATCACTCTAGTGCTTGATTTAACTGTCGCTAGCACTTTGCAAATCTTGGCCCAGGTTCATTGGATCCTCCATTGCAGACGTTTTGTTCAGTAACATCACTTCCTAAACCACAGCTGTTTAGCAGAGTGATGGAACAGGGTGAATGGATGGAACCCATGACCAACCCCTTGTGTAGCTCCCAGTCTGAGATCAAGGTCTATGATGTTGTCTGAGCTTCTCAAAATGAAGTGTGATTTATATGTCATGGGGAAAAACTGTCAGTTTTTGCAGTTTTGACAAAGATGATCTTATGAGTGGGGAATGGTGGACTCCAAAGGGCCTTTTGGGAGACAAGCTGCTGCTTCAGCCCAGACAATAGAGCACTGTACTACATTTCCTCTCATTGCTTAGATCGTTTAAAATGTTCTAGATCACTCAGACATTCAGTCGTTACATATTGCTGATCTATTAACGACCCCCTGGTAAGTTACTAAGTGATCATTCTGAGATCATAGGATCATCTGCTTTTCAAATATGCTTATAGAAACAATTCTGTTGTCTATAAAATAATAAAATGTGAAATAATGATTATAGGACAATGTCAGATTATTCTCATTAAATACGTCATTAAAGAGGGACTTTAATGACGTATTGTATTCCACAAACGTTCCTCGGCATCTTAACATTTTCATTTGTTTGTATGTTTAGGTTTATTTTTCTTCTATCTGTGTCTATCTGAGGCATATCTCTCTTGAGTGGACCTTCTTAACAGTCACCAATCACTGGTCTGAAATAGAATGAATTTGGAGCAGATTAAACGTGAGGAGGTAATTAGGCCTAAAGAGGAGATAATTTTGCTCCAGCCAGACTCAGCCAGAGACTGTTGTTTTAAGTCCTTCTGGAAAATGTGGATTTTCCAATGATGGCCATTTAAAGGTGTCACTGTGGAGCCACGGCGAATTAAAGGGAGTCACTACATAGTCTAAACAAGCAATCTTCTCCATTATCAACAGCCTGACAGGATAATAGAGTACAACTGGTCATGTGACAAGGGCTGTGGTGACAAAAGACCGACATCTATCATTTAGGCGTCTGTGATGGTGCCCCTTATTTATCACCACAGTTTGATTTAAACGAGGCAAATGAAAGGATTTCAGAGGAAATGTTCGTGGATTAAGATCTAGATTGAATAAAGGAAATTATTAAAATTAAATATGTATATATTAATGTGAATATGAAAATATGTAAAAAGCTAAATATTTTTTTAGCTACATAAATATTAGCAAAATAATAAAGCTACGTATTTTTTAAATATGTAAAAAATGAATATTTATTTGAATAATTTATTTGAATATTTATGATTATGAATTTTGAGCTGTTTTTTGTTTTGATTACAGGTTTTAATATTTTTTGACAATTTGTTCTACAATGTTCTTTGTAATAGCCTGACCATGAGCTTATTTCAGCCAAATGTGATGTGGTACCGCAACACAGACTGCAAAAACTACCACAAAAGTTCAAGAGGTTATAAAGGTAAATGATTTCATCTGCCTGGCCCAAGGTACAGCAACGAGCGCAGACCAATAGCAGCTCAACAAGATGGTCCATTCTCCTCTTAGGTGGAAACAGCTAGTTAGATTCTGTAATCTCCAGAGACGCCTCCAGCTCGCCCCAACCCCAAACCCCCCCCCACAAGGCTTTTAAGTGGAACCTTCTGAACATCGAGCCAGACTTTACTGGATAGCAGGCAGCTGGACTTTGTCATGCATGACCAGGGACATTCTTGTTAGTGTAGTGTAACCTTTTCTGCACTAACACAGATAACACTGGCACCTAGCTGGGTCCTAATCTGTGAGCAGTGCCCAAGCAAGGGGAGGGAATCTAGGGGCAGTTGAGAGCTGGGGGAGTTTAAATTATTCCAAACAGCAGGTGGCTAAGGACCCTGGCAGGAATAAGTCTAGCCCCCCACCACTCCTACTCACACCCCCCCATCAGCATTGATGGTGACGTCATCATTTTTGAGAAACAGAATCCTCACCAGAGATATTTATTGTGTATAAGATCCCAAGATCCTAAAACTAAACTTCTACTGTAGAACATCAGTGTTTACCCCTCAGCCAGACACTGGAGATTCGCTTCCTTTGTTTTCCTGTCAACATGCTGTATTTCAATTTGCATTTGTAAATATAATATAAAGACGCAAACTGTGGTTAATTTTTAAAGGCTAACCCAACAGTGAGAAATATAAAATAATTTCACAATATGTTGACCAAGTGTGTATATATAATTCCTTTTCAGTTGTACAGATGATCTGCTAGAGGATCAAAGCACGAAGAGGGTCTCCATCACATCGCAAAGATGTTCAATCTAATCTCAATAGTGCTGCTAAGGATTCACTGTTGGTGTGGAGAGCTTAGCTGCTTCAGGGAGAGGGGCCTTCAGACAGAGAGAGCTAACATGTGTACTCCAGATGCCCAAAAGAAGAGGTGGGTGTGAGCCACGCTAGAGCTGACAATAATTCGGGGACAGCGGGTGTCAGGCTAAGAGAGGCCTACACCTCATCACCCTGTCGGCTAATTGATTTCCAAATGAGCTGCGGTATTTCTGCACAGAAATCTTGAAAGGGGATCATAAAAATGTCCGAGGATACAGGGTGTGCCGCACTTTTATCTGAAAACCTAAAATCTCCCTCTTTCACTCTTTCCTTTGCTCTCTTACTGCTGTAACCACTAACCTTTCTGTCTTCCTCCTTCCACACTCTTTTCTTCTTCTATTGTTCGTAGTTTCTCTTTAGTTTTGATTCAAAGGTGGCACACCTAAATTTTTAATGCACATAACAATCTCACTGCCTTCTTATTCTGTTCCACAAACCCGGCCCTTTGTCTTTGAGAGGAAAAGTCTGAGAACATCCAAATCAGAACCATATTGGTGTTCTCAACGCTCTCTACAGAAAATACAGAGTGTGTATGTGTGTAAGAACAAGTATGCAGGAATTCCAAGTAATACTGTTCCAAAGAAACAATGATACATTGTATTGCCCATTTTGATCCTTATTAAGCGATAAATCAGTATGAAATTTGGTGTTATGTCATCAGTTGCCTGCTTATTGTAGCTCAATGTAAATAATAACCAGAAACCATATTTTATATATAAGGCCTATGGAATCTTTATTGTAAAAATGCATTTCAATTGCGTTTTTTATCTGACAAAACAATTTTGGAGTAACTTTAGTGTGCTAATAGTGTTACTTTAGTGTGCCGTAAAGTTAAATGTGTGCGTACAGTGAAAATTTGGGAAAAGCTGAGAAATTACAAAGGGACTTCTGTAAAACCAAATAGAAACTGTCTACAGATAATTTCTCTTTTCCAGTATTTCTTTTGAAAATACTGTTTGAAAGGGTAATTTTTTAGATAGCTTGCCAGTAAATAAATTAGGCCAGTAAATCATTGTAGGGATGATATATAAAAAAACAAAGGTCATTATAATAAAAAAGTTTGTGTGTGTAAATTTGTGTTTTTCTTATTTTGCGATATCTGTGAAAATACATATACAATAATAAAAATGTAAAAACATCTCTTGTAGACCTAAAATTAGGATTTGAGTTTGTCTATAGCAATTAGATTTAGTTTAATATACAGTAAAAACAATAGAAGTCCTCATCTACATAGCTAAACCTGTGTAGAGGTCACCATGTATGAATATTATTTTGCATAGAGCAATAGATTGCAAGTTATAATACGTTGTTTGAAATAGGTTAGATTTTTTTATTAGGTATGATATTTTTGTGACAATATTTTTCAGTTAAAAGCAAAAATGTTGAACAACAATCATAGATCTAATCTCAATATCATAGATAATTATAGATAACAATCACAATAACACTCATTGGCCCAAAGAAAGCTAAACAAGCTTTGTTATGATGTCCCTAATCATCTGTCATGGTATAAAATATGCCAAAGCAGATGTTACCACAGATTATACAGAGCTTTTAAAACTCTGCTTAGAGTATTTCAAACTCGCGGTCTCGGGTAATACAGAGGCTGGGCAGGGGCATTTTAACTGGCAGCTCTGCTGGCATTTTGCCTCTCTCCCTATTAGAGCCATCCAAAATGTAAATATTTCCTTAGTTACCCAGCTTGTTGATCTGTGGACTGTTTCCATATTTATATTGCACTCAAAACATTTATTGGAGAATGGACTAAGGTGCTGTTCCATTAACAGTAACAAAATGATTTGCACACAACATTTTCCTTTTCTACTTCAACAGGGAGCTACTGTTTTTCTCTTGAATGAGGCAATATACAGCAGTAAAAGTACATCGGTAAAAAACAGTAGCACATTTACGCAATGTATTATTAATATAATGAGGATTAAAGTGTAGGCACATGTTACTGTTATGTAGTTGCACCTGTGTGTGCATACATTTGTATGTACTAATATGCTACTATACAAATAATTTATTATTGCTTAATTTACACATTTACATACATTTATACTTTTGTCTGCATAAAAAAATTATTTGCATGTAAGTCTTAACAAATACATTTTAAACAGGGCATGTTTTCTTTGGAAAGATAAGCCACTATAAATGAAAATAAAGTTCTCCGTAGGGCCTGTATTCTGTTCTTTTCTGACCTTATTTTCCTGTTTTGTCTTTGTGACACTTAAAGCTGCAATCTGTAACTTTTTTGGTTAGAAATAAGCAAAAAATAAATAGTTAAGCAAGTACATCATATCAGTGTTCACAATGGTCTCCTTACCTCACCCTGATTCGCAGTTGTAAGTGTATAATAATGATTTGTAATTTGAGCTGCTGGGTCGGATTTCATTAGAAATGTCAGTTTGACTTCAACATACGTAAGTACGTAAAGTAAACATCAATGTTTTTTTCAAACAATGATGGTGAGAGAGGCAGAAGTAACAGATTGCTGTTACTGTTAATGGTATAGCCAAAATTATAAGTATAAAATGTTGATAATATGAGGCTGATAAACCATAACAAATTTGCTTAAAGAATTCATTTCGTAACCTTTAACTATGTATGTATATGTGTGTTTGTGTGTCCATATACGATATAGATATACATTGAAAAATAAAGATAGAACATTGGGTGAATTAGCACTAAAATATAGAAAATGTATGTACTGCAATGTATAAAATCAAATTTGCATTTACAGTAACAGCTGTCTGATTACGATAAATGCATGGGACCCATTTTAAATGTAAATCAAAGCATTTTAAAAAATCTAAATCTCTGGACTGATGGTTCCAGAATACACAGAGCTTGGTGGCTCCTTCTTATCACAGCCTTGCCGAGCCTATCATCAGTTTTAGGAACTACAAGGTGAACTTTGACCCCTGATCTCTCACTTCACCAAGATATGGATAAGAAACCTAGTTCTCCCGAAACTGCTGATAAATGAAAAACTTTTAAAAGCACACAAGAAAAAGTGGGGTCTAAAAAAAAGAACTTGTGTCTTCGTTTCAAACGTCAACAGATGCGTTAGACTAAATGAGACAACTTTATCTCCCTCCCAGAAATGTAAGTCAGGGGAATAGGAATGGCTATGAGACCAGCCAAATGACAAAAAAGCGCATTATGAGATTGGTAAAAGCAACATTTTGCCATTAATTCAATAAATTACAGGCAGACCACATCACATGAGGCAGAATGGATAAATAATAAAGTCAGCTGTGACATTGTGTCTGTTTCACATTACGATTAATCGTCGTATATACGACATAACCACGTTATCAACTCTCTCGCCTCTCCTGTTCCAAGAACAACCGTATATGCTGGCATCAATTACCCATCCCAAAATTTGGTTAACTCTTCTTTTCACAAAGCCAAAACAAAAGCCGTCGGCTATGCAGAACCACACTGGGGCTGAAGCTAAATGGATTAGCACCGGGGCTTCTGGGTATCTGGTGTGTGTCAGTGGCTGACTGGCCGCAGTTTGAGTTTGTGAGCGTGTGTTCGTTGGACTGTCCTCTCTCGGTCTTGGGTCTGCGTTTACTGATGCGTTTGTCGTGGAGCTGGTTTTGAAATCGGGTTAGGTTGACAGGGAGAGAATACAAGCATTTGCGCACTGATTTGATTTAGCGGAGGCAATCAGTCGGGCAGTTTCTCTGATTTATAGCTTCCTGCTTCCCTTTTGCTCCTCGCGTTGCCTTGTCACATACTGTATCATGCTGCTAGGGGAAGAGGGCACTCGTACTGACCGTAACACACTAATATACACACACACGCACAGACTGCTTATCAGTGGTCACTGGGTCAGTGCTAACTGTATTTATTTAAACATGAAAAAATGCTTCCCTCACAGCAATTAGGGAAATCCTCAATGGCTTTCTGGCTCAAGTCCTCTTTAGAGATCTGGGGGAAAAAAGGGTACAACAGGCGTCTCGACACAACAATATAATTTATTTCTGGTCAGGCAATTGACGGGCCGCATAATGGTGCCCTTTGAGCAGTGCCACCCGCAGATTTCTGGACAGTGGAGATGAAAGCTGGCACGCGGCTAACCTTTGTCTTTCAGAGGGATGATTCTCCTAATTGCTCGTGACTGCACGAATAGGAAGATGACTGCAGTCATGACCAATATTAGGGTGCGCACAAAGCCTGTGTGCCCACACACAGTCCTGTACAAAAGACCTTCAGAGTTAAAGAAACCAGGGTGGCCATTGTATGGAAACGCTCCGATTTACGCATGGAAAAATGGAGCCCTCAAAGAGTTTCCAAGAACGATTTTCAATGATTGAATTTCATTCCTACAAATACCACATCATAGCCAAAAAAATGAACTCCTGTGTTTTGAGCGGTTTTTGCAATAGAATGCTGTAGTTGGTTAGTTATTTTGGTAATATTTTATACTATCTACACAATAAAAAGCTCTTTGGCTCTTAACTGGTGGATTAGATTGGGTAGCAAGCGATTGTTTTGATTATGATTGTTTTGTGAACAAGAAAGCGCAAGATTAAAAAGCATTCAGAAAGCAGAAGATCAGTGATATTGTGATCAGTATTTGATCAGTATAGCTTTTAAACATGAAAAGTTATATATAATTTAACATTTATAAAAGTTGTTGTAGATATCTTGCTTTATAATTGAAACTTAGAATTAACTAACATAAACAGCAAACAGCTCTTTGCTCTGTATATTTTTGTTACTTTTTTTATACCGTTAGCACTAAATTAAGTTATTTATTTGAAAATTTCTACTTCATTAACACGCTTAATACTTATTTTTTAATATTACCTGTGTGTATTCGAAGGGTACCTGTTTAGCATTACATATAGACACCAGAACAATGGGTGTTCCTGTTATGGCCCTTTAAGGGCCCTCTTATTTCCATCCACAGCTGTCGTCACCCAAGCCTGCTGTCCAGAATAAAGTCATCTATCCACCAGCTGGCCCTCACTGCTGCTAAAGCCTCTGGTTTTAGGGTATGTGACATCAAGGCAGCCATACAAAGACCTAATCACATTAATGTCCGCAACCAGACGCTCCTCTCATCTGACTAATCAAAGAGGAGAGCTCATTCTGAAAGTAGGAGAGGCACTAAATGATCTACTTTCTATCTCATTCTTATCTGTTCATCCTGGTCCAGCACCTATACAGCATGCACTTAATGTGGCCTGGACTCTCTCATTAGCTTCCCCACATTACCAGGAATGCTCTGCGGTGGGGGACGTTTGCATGGTTTATGATGATGGTTTTCTTAATGGCAATGGAAATCAACTCTTTTATTATTATTATTTTGAATTTATCAGCTGAATATTAGAAACCCCTGGTAACTATATATACAGTGTCACATTTAGTGGCCCTATCTTTGGGCTCCAATACGTATATAAATAATAGCAATAGCATTTAAAAACACAATGTATATAAAACAATAAAGATTATTCTATACGTAATGGCATTCGTTTAAAGTCCAAAATTCATCTTTATAAGTATGTATTTTTTTGTTCCCTTAATTTTAGCTGTGGAGCATGGAGAGCATTCCAACATCAACAGTTATCAGAAACTTTTCACCAGGACTTCGGCACAGACAGACGATTGGCTCTATCCTGGTGGTGAACGATGCCTATAATGTTAAGCACAACAAATGACAAAACCTTCCAGGCGCATACATCAGCGCAGAGGTCAGGGAAGGTAAGGAAAAAGAGGCCCTCTGTGACATATCTACTGTGGGAAACAGGCCGTGGAGATAACCGAGCTTTAGTGTTTCATCTCTGCTTCATCCTATACACATTATCATTGACCTTTCACCCTGCAATAAGAAAGGCTACGTAACCCAGAGAAACACACAGCCGTAAATCTCTTCACCCAGAACTATAAAGTGCAGAATATTTAAATAATGTAAAGAGGGTAGAAACAGGAAATTAAAAAAAGACTTTTGACAGTTGTTCTTTTTTTAAGTCACAGCAAACTGTGAAAGGAGTCGATTTGTCATGCTATATCAAGCAATATGTCAAAAATAAAAACTGTACTCTTTAATTTAGGGGATTTTAATGTTTTGGGTGACATGGTTTACCTCTGTCCTCATGTGGAAAGATCCTTCTCTCTCTTTTTCTTTTCTGTCCTTTTTTTCCTGCCTGCTGATAGGAAAGAATCTGGAGATGTGATCTGGAGAAGCGTGATTAACCTTAATCAGAAGAGACGACACAGTAAAAACTGAGAAAATACGCAGCTACAGGAAATCACAAACTCGGTGCGCACACACACTCGCATACCCCGCAAAGATAAGGAGAAAATGCGATAGCTGGATTGTTTTGGTCATTGGCCTAATGAGACAGTTTTCTGTGAGAAATGAGTTCATTGGTGCACAATTGCTGTAGCTAAATTAAAAATACGTTTATAGCCGACTCTGTAGGTTGTTCGGGATTCTTTAATTGTTTTGCATGTCTCAAATGCATGTCTCTCCAATCAATACCACAGGCCTGTGCCCTAATATTCTATAATCCATATAATACCTTCAGACTTTATTCCACTCCTTAATTTACTTAAATGTTTTACCAGGAAAAAACTTTTTTGCACCTTTTTACCCTCATATGTAAAGCATAAACATAACAGGGAAAAATTGGTCACTTATCACTTTTTAAACATACTTTAATATACCTAACTACAAGCAATAATTAAGCTTGTGTTTAAGCCATGAACAAACATGTAGCACACAAAATGTACTTTTAACTATTACAAAGGCAGGTAAAAAGTAAGTCCTGGCCTCACTCATTCAAATGCATGAAGGGATTTTATTTCAGCTAATGAGGTGTGAAGCCTTACCCTCCGTGTGTGTGTGTGTGGTGCTGCTCATAAACCAAAAGTGAGAAACAGCTTGTTTGGTAGGAATTAGGGGTTTACGTTTTTCTTTTCCACTCACTGAACGGTTGTCAGTTTCTACCCCCTCTGCAGAATCAGTTTGACCTATTAATGGTTCTTCAAATATAACATTGCAGTTTTGTGTATATGTATCAAGCATAGCATAACAAACTGTCATGGAAATGTAATTTTGTCAATAAAGCAAACAGTAAGCAAAATGATGTTAGTGAATATCTTCCATTACCTCGTTTCCCAAAACTTCTATTTACATCTCTATTTTAAGAGTGTATTAGTCTAAGTGGCTGATTAGTTGTCTGGGCCCCTGGATTCTTATTGTCATCTCATGCCTGTCTGTGTCTTGCAGACATGGGGCCCCTTCGCAACGCAGCCATTAACTAAGGTCATTACAGAGAGAGGCTTTGTCATTAAGACCACATGGGTTATTTTTCAAAAAGTCACATGACTTTTTGCTTTTTTAATTCAATTTGTCTTTTAATTCTTTATAGCCCTTTATAGAGTTTAGACAAATCTGAGTATGACCTTCAAGTGTCTAGAGAGGTGTCTGGGTTGATGTCATTCACTCAGACAAACATCCTTTTAGCAGCTCTTTGAATAAAGCATGGCTATTGTTCGGCAGTGACAGCACATACTTGGAACTGTCCATCAGTGTCATGAAGAGCTGTGTACACCAACGCAAAGGTTGCATCATCGTCATTCGTAATTAACCTATTGCAGTTTCATGTAGCACGTTTCAAGTATTTTTTGCAGCTATGCAATCGGTGTGACAGAAACTGCCAAAGCTGTTATGATGTGCGATAGTTGCTTTGCCACCCAGGTGCCAACACCCTTTTGAGCAGTTCTGTTTTTAGTATTGCCATCTCTTCCACAACTTTCAAAAGTGCTGGTACTTGCAGACTCGCAAAGATTTCTGGGAAATGTAGTTCTCCTCAGCCTTTCAGACATCAATGAATTTACATTGCAGTAATGTTGAATTATTATGTTGGGCTCCTCCTCGGAGTTCATTTGCTGTTGTGTTTGCTGGCTTACACTTGACAACAATCAGATGCTTTAAAAAAGATTCCTCTCCTTTGTTGTAGCCAACCAGGTAAATGAAAACTGCCATCTGTTTTTTTTTTCAGTGTATACCAAAAGTAACCCAGGGGGATGTACGAAGCCTGTGATTGGGTCGGCACCCTGTTGTTTCAGAGGCCTGGTCTATGTATCAAACAACGCCATGCTGGAGGAAAGACCCATGGCACTGGGAATACTATCATGGAAGCTTTGACCTGGATGTTTGAAAGGAGTGTTTTATCTCCTCTATTTATCATTTGTTATTTTTCTTTTTCTATCACTTCTCCCACATTTAAGGGGTAGTTGTGCTTCCTTCTTCTAGCGCTTCTCGTTGTCTCTCTGTTTTTCCATGAAATCATGCTTCCGTCAGCAGATCTAAGCCCCAGTATACAATTCAAAAGTCTCAGAGGAGGACGCACAATGGATGAGATACGCCCTCTACCAAGTTCCTTTTCCCCTTTGATGCTCCTCACGCAGGCCAGACAGCGAAGCTATAGTGCTTTAAAACATGCTTGAGATTCAGTTTTTGGATTTGGATTTACAACTAATGGTGTTCCCCTAGGGCCTAAGAGGCCATATTATACCTGTCTGAACTGACCCCCCCAGCCACCACCAAAAAAATTAACCCAGTGGATTCCAAGCCACTAGGCGGTCAAGGCCCATAAAAAGGCTAACAGTCTCTGCTGTGGCTGTTGGTGGTCTGCCTTGTTCCTTGGCCTTTAGATGGTAGAGGGGGCCTTTTTCTCACTGTCTAAGTGTATGTGTGTGTGCATGTGTACGTCATCCAGGGACATCTGAGAGAGAGAAACATCAAAAGGCAACATAATCCAGGTACAGGGCTTTACTTTTAACTTTTCAACAGCTAGTGTCTGAAGCAGCTATAAAACTATGGCCAATGAAAAAAAGTGATTAATGTGCATGGCTTAATTACTATTCGACTTTAGCTGTGTGTTCATTATTTACTAAAAATAGCACAGAATAGATTCATGATGAGTATGTAAAGATTTTTTGTATTCGCATTTGCATTTTATTGCATTGAAGGCCAGATTTTGTTCTTTGCATTAGTGGCAGGTTGACAATTGTTGTACAGCTGAATAAGGTGGGAGAATGAGGGAATAGGCTTGGCTGATGAAACAGGATGCATGGTACCAGGGTCCTTCCCAAGTCCTGCCCACTCACGGTACATCTATGGCTGGGTAAGTAAGAGGGCTTTCTGGGACAGCTTGTTTTAAGTGCTGTAAGGGCAAAAGTGAAAGAAGAGACTGTACTGTGAACTAAGATGCATTGAGAGAGAGTAGAATGGCAATACCTCTGTATCATTTAAATTCATGCATGTGGTTTTACAGAGACCAGATTTTATGTTGATCTTGTCTAGAAACAGCGGCAAGAAGCCCTCCCCCAAACCACATGTTTGAGGGGGTTTTTATTGCCACCCTGTGGTTAACAACCGTCAATACCATAGGTGCCCTCGTCGTGAACGTTTTCAGTACTGAAGACAAAATGCTTCGAAATAAATGCAAAAGTACAGCTACTTAGCTACGTCCTCTGTCTGTTCAAATCTGTGTAACCTACAATTAAATGACATTTAATTTAATTTTTGTGCTTAAAATTAGAGTGCCACCAATGTTACAGATCGAAACGTATACGAAACGTCACAAAGCAATATCAACAATATATGTGACAAAATATATGAAAAAATTTATATAATTATATATTCTAAATCAAAATGGCAAAATAACAAATAACATTGTAATAAAAGCAAGCAATTTACAAATAACATTGTAAAAAACAAACGTGTAGTATTAGTTCTAGTACAGTAGTCTGTTTTATTTTATTTACAAATTATTAATACGGTTAAAAAATATTGCCAGTTTTTTTACCTACTGACGTAAAAGGTATTGGTGTCATAATTTCCAATTATGCGATTTTGACGGTAATATATTTTCAGCGTCTTGTTTCGGTGTTTTTTACTGTTTAGGCAATTTTTAAATATTCTTTTGCGCATACACACAGATTCACACGTTCATAAAAACAACCATGAGAGAAAGAAAGTTATCGCTTAATATTCTGTTGCCAAATATCTTTATCTCTTATCATATTTAAAAACTGTTTAAGCGATTCATTGAGTTATTTTCATTCTCAAGGTTAAATCATCTGCATGCGCAATGTCACTTTTGTTAACAATAGCCTATATAGACTATATGGCAAAAGTGACAAAACGATATAGGCTAAGTGTGGTCGTGCAGCAGCTACTTTTTTATGAAAACGTAAAAATAAATAAAAACAGTGTAGTGTTCGGTATTACTCCCAGAACGCATTTTGTTTTAGCTATTTGAATCTAATGCTTTAATAGTCTGTGCTATCCTTGACGATTATACGACATAATCTTGCAGTCTTCATCCCTGGTGGTAAATGTTTTGGACAAGCTACTTTTGACATTCTTACTCAATATCCTCCATGAAGCCATAAAGCAGAGAGCTGGAGCTGCAGCAGAACCTGTTTTTTCTCAATGCTCACTGCAGAATGTTAGGTATCCAATGTTAGGTATGCAAACGTCTTCACTTCACACGTCCCAATTATAACTCTACAGGTGTTTTATAAATGACGCCTACCTGTAAAAGAAATCACATATAGAAACATTTGATTGGTTCACTTTTACCGATTAACAGTTTGAACACGTTGTTTTGCTATTGTTTTTGTCTGATATGGTTGACTAATATATATAATAAAAAAACATGATTTTGTATACTATTTTTATTGTATTGTATGGTCCTGTCATTGTATTAATGCAATGACAGTAATTGTGATCAAACGGTTAAAGATGATAAATAGCCACGTGTTGTTATACCGTTTTCTGTAAAGTCGGAATTTATAACAAGTAGTAATTTATATATTTTTGTCCTTTTGTACTTTTTTTTGTTTGTTTTAACTCGGTTACTATTTTACAGCGTAGTGATGTGTGAAATTAACGAGGGCCCAAAGTCAACCAAAATTAAAAGCAAATCAGAGTTACATCAATTGACACATAAAATATCTCAAATTATATAAATTATATAATAATCGTTTATTAAATAAACGACTACGGGAAAATAAAAAATGAAAGTCGTTGAGATTGAACATATATAATAGTAAACATTCAAGACTGAGTAGTCAAATTTTAGCAATATCCGGGGTCAAAATATACAATAATAATAAATAAATGGTTTTGGAGCTCAGTGCCGCACGGCGATAGTTGTGGCTGTTTTCCAACCGGTGAATTTTGAATGCATTTTTACTGTAGTTGTTTCTCCAGCACTTTTACCACCAGAGATCAAACAGTTTGACACTGGCTCAACGAGCGCAGCCTATGAAGGGGATCCGAGTGCTGTGCCTGGTGCTGGCTGGGGAAATGTTATGATCTTGTAATTACGGGTCTTGGACAGATGTATTATCCAGGCTCAGCGTTGGAGCCACTGGATATTATTGTAGCCAGAGAGCCGGAGGGCCAGACACCTACCATCGGAGAGAGGGACTGACCCTGCTGGCCCTGCGCTTCGGCTCTCTCGCCATATTGGTGATTCAAGCAACAAGAGTTTTTCAAGTTCATCGGCGCTGTTGATAAACAGGCTTTGAGTGGAGATGATGTCGGCATTCTTCAAACGTGTTCCCTACAAATCCACACTCGGTGAGGTCATGCTGACATAGGTCGCTGGGAGTGCCAAATTCATCCAGATATTAACCTGATTCACCAACTCAGCTTTTCAGATGGCTTCTTAAAAAAACACTGAAAATTACATTTCCAACAGTATTTGTATATGCATGACAAACAAAATTCAGTTCACTATAATTTTTTGTCTGATAATTCAATTTGCGATCTAATTACATAACTGGTATAAAAAATAGAAATATTATCGCCAGATGGAACTCTTTGTACACCGCTTTACAAAATGGAATAGTCTATGCTGAAGGCTGTGACAGTGATTACACACACACATGCACACACACACCAGTTGTTATGTTTTTAAAAAAAATGTATTCTATATATTTCTATTTGTCACTACACTTTTTGATTATTTGAATGAATTTTTAAAAAATGGGTAAACTGAATAGGTAAACTGAAGTATTATACAGCAATAAATCGTAAACAATTACCAACCAAGTGGTTAACAACAGTTTTGTACCTGACACTAATTTACACGGTTTAAAGATGATCAATTGTGGCAGACAAGGAAGGGAATGTTATGCCGTATTTCAGTATTTACTCGTTTTTGTTATGAGCTAAACAGGATTTTTTTCTGTTTGATGCAAAGCACGATCGACTACAGCCAGTGCAGTTGTTAGTACATAATCTACACGAATGTCTTCCATCGGCTCCCCGGTCCTGGTATAACTCTTCTTATAATCCCACAAGTGTCAGAGCAAAGCAAACGTCACTAGCAAACGTCAAGCGTTCTGTATGGCATGATGTGACAGTGGACAGCCCCTGTCAAAGAGATATGGGCTCTTGCATAAACAAATCATAAAACATACTTCTGCGATCACGGCCACGGCAATGTTGAAGATGATTTTCAATAACTCTGTGACTTGTGGAGGGCGTTTGGAGAATGGTGCCTCACATGAAAAGCTCACCTCGGACAGGTAAAGAATTGGACTCTTAGATGCGTTTAATGCTTTTGGGCTGGTTTTGGCACAAGCTCACAGCTGTGACACATCTGTGGAGAACTGCGAGACAGTCTGTGAAGGACGTTTATAGTGTGAATGACAGAAGACTTTATCTGCGCATCACAGCCTGGGAAACAGGCAACATGCGCAGCTCCTCTACCGTTACTGTAATCTGATTTTATGACAAGTGCTCGTAAATAAGGAAGACTTTGATCAAAGGAGGGGGCGTAACCCATACGCTTTAATTTTGGTTAAATACAATAAGTTGAATGAAATATATTATTAAATATATTAAACTATCTTTGTCTTTTGCCAGGTAGATATCATTATGCCTACATCCAGAAGGTGATACATACAGAAGATTTTAAAAATGTTTTTGTCAATATTATTTAAAACGATCATTTTTATTCTAAATTAACATTAAAATTTAGAACGTAATTTTTTATTGCACCACTGGCACTACCGACGTCTTTGAAATTATTTGGAAATTTAATGTAGGGGATACAAACGGGAATACTGCTGTTAGAGCAGCGTACATCAACAGCACCTATTTTATGAGATGAGACTAAACAGCAAGAATTCCTGCATCTTAATGACCATACCTATGAAAACATGGTTTAATGCATTTAAACAAGCAAAAGTGGGCCAATGCATTGAAACATTTCTCTGCGTAAGTTTTAGGGGCGTTACCATGAACTGTTGATGGGGACAGGGAAATGAATTCATCGCATTTTCTCAGCGATGATATATGGCAAAGGAAGTCAATCAACCTAAATAGTCACTCTCTCAGAAATTCTTGATTATTTTGCAGAGGAACCTACATCGCTGTTGAGGCGGTGGTCGCTGGGGGGAGTGCAGGAAACAATTATAGAAACAGGGGCACTCCCGTCCTCAAGCGTTGGGTCTGGGTTATACCCGCGTTATAGAGGAGGACACCTGGAGAGAGGACCAGCCTAAACAACCTGCCGTCATCACACGGAACAGCTTTACCCGACGTTACTGCACCGATTTACCGTCAGTTGGCCTCAATATTAAAACTCACATTTCATATTCACATGCATACTTTATATACGTATAGTTGTATAGTACTGGATTGTTTAGGATTGAGGTAGGCAGGCCAGTTCTGTGCAAATTCTAAAACGATGCAGTATAGGCTATACCCAGTAGATTATTGTTCTTCGGCATAAAAAGCCTTACCAGCATGTTTTTGAAATCAAATTCAGTTATTCATAACAAATTCAGACGGTGTCCAGGGTAAATTAGCCCACAAAAACTAAAAAACAGACACGCATCGTGACCTCGTCTCCATTGGATCTGCTATACGACCCTGCCCCTTAATAAACAGAAAATTTCAAATTTATCGACTTCAAAGACTGCAGATGTTTGTCAAATAGCCTTTTCCATTATGGCCTCGACCATAAACGTTAATATTAAACTAAAACCAAAATTCCAATTACTCAAGGCATTTGCTATAAAAGCCGAGCGAGACCTTTGGGTTGGGAATTGTGGTTCTACTTTTTTTGAGCATCATGAAGTTTGGCATCTGCAGGGCGTTTATGTCGACGAACGAATTCCGTGAGAGAAACACTATTAAAATACAGCGAAGCAGTTACTCAAGGGAAGAAACATTTATGACGATTCCTTGCTACAATAATACGAGAACATTCATGCTCTGGTATTCTTGATGTGCAGAGCAGCTCATGCAAAGGTTACAGACAGTTTCCGAGTATTGTTATAGTAATGTTTCTTACAGTTCCACTGTTACTTACTGTCTCACTTTATATTTGTGTATACTTAATAGGCATGGGTTCTAAAATCTGATATCATTTATTTATGAGAACAATCTTGAAACTTCTTTTTGTGAGACATAAATTCTCAGCATCACATTAATTTGATGTTTTTAATAATAATAATGATCCTGCTGAGTGAATACTACTACTAATAATATAATACGCAATAATATAATACGTAATGACGCAATAATACGTCAAATATTTTTAAATACCGTTTCACTAGACCACATTTTTCCGCCATCACACAAGTGTCAAAATCACAAGGTCTTCGCATTTTCTAAGCGGTGTCAGGTAGACCAGACGCAATTTCAGGCGTCAGAGAGGCTCGTTCCGTCGTTGAGCCAGTTGTATTGATGAAATGCAGTCATAGCGAACGCAAGGACTTCATCAATCATGCCAAATTATAGCCAAAACTCTGCCATTAGACCCAAGAAACATAACGTCACCTCAGATAAACAACCTTTAAATGACATGCCTTTGATAAATCCATGGACAAAAAGAAAAAAAAGGGTTTTCATTTTGTATTGTCTGAACACCATGTCACGTAAGAATGTCTTGCTTAGTTACTTCGTTTATAAAAACAAGTTTAGGCTTTGTGCTTGATTGACAATATAGCCCTATTACATGAGATCAGTTACTTGTATTCATTTCTAACGTAAGTGAATTGTCTATAGTTAAACAGATAACGACATTCCTTTAAATAATCTTTTAAGACTGTCCGTCGGATTTTTCTGACAATGGTGACCATAAATGCCTTTCGGTTTCAAAATAATTTAAAAAACGTTTCAAAGTCCTGTTTTTTAAATTTATATCACTTTATGTTTGCTATGCAAAAAGCGTTAAGTTTTTGACCATTGAGAAATGGTTTCATATGCTTTTGAAATTACTTTTAATAGAACGTTTACGTGGATGACACGTAGTCTTAACACTAAATATTATTAGGTATGTTTATTTTTCCACCAATGATTAATCCACCCTGATTAAATATACTGATACAATTCAAACAAGGAACAAAATAGTGATATGCAAATATCAATGCCACAATAATTTTCAAAATTTTATTTTTTTGATACAGTCTAGAAATGCGTTAATCCAGTGTTATCATTATGAAATCTAGATTAAACAAATCTTTAGCTTTTTAAATACAGATTTGTTCAAATAGTTTGCTGACTACAGTGAAAGACCAAAAGAGACAGGGAAAGATGAGCTGTAATATATTATTACAATTACAGTTAATTGACCTCTGGATAACAATAGTTGTTATTAGATAGGCTAAGTTTTGTTGGCATGACATCACAAATAAATGTCATACAGTTTGCGAAGTGGTGAGTGCTCATAGTCACATAGTAAATATGCCAAAAAGTGCAAAAAGGAATTCACTCTATTAATTGAGAGAAAAAACACAACTTTAGTTAAAATATTCGAAAATAAAATTTCATGTATATAAATCTCTATCCTTAAATATTTACATTATGTGCAAATAAAATGTTCTACATTAAATTAACCTAGGCAGAGTCTGTGAATAATTCTTCTTATAATTATGTTAGTTTAGTACTGATTCTCACTATTGGCACCTAATTATGGAAAAAAAAAGAGTAAACATGTAATTCAAAAATACAAGATGGAAATTTAAAAAAACTGAGGAAAGGGGAAAGAAAAGCATCTCTACATATCAAAATATGTTCAGTTAAATGGACTTGACTTCTTTTGATCTCATTTTTAAAATGTGTGAATAGTGTTTTAAATATGAACAATAAAAGGGATATTGTTCTAACCGTGAAACAAAATGCTTGTAGTCTGACACTATATAAAGTCACAGAAATTACTGTGAAAGTTATTAATATGGTATGAAACCGGTGAATGAACAAAATGAGGTGATGTTGTTGCATGAAAACAACAAATAGAAAGTAAAAAAGTAGCAATGAAGACGATCAGAAATTTACTAAATCAATAACAGATATTAAAAAATTAAAATTCAGTGCTTGGGTTTTACTCTTCTCAAGGAAGACATTGGTGACAATGAACATACACACATCCTCCTAAAACTAGAAACCACACACAGAATTAAAACAAACAAAAAAGAAAAACCTTTGTTCCTTATCAATATTATAGTTGTGCTATTGTAAATCTGTAAATATTACAGTGGCTGTAGACTTGCCTGAATCTTAAGTATTAAGTATTAAATGATGGTTTAGGTGGAAAGCCATTGTAGTGCACTGGGGAAAAAATGACAATAATTAATTTCAAGATAAATTAATATATACAAGCCAAGTGAAAAATGATTTTATGGCTGTTGTGGGAACAATGAATAAACATGACTGACAGAATGAGAGATTAATAGGGCTTGTGAACTGGAAGAGAATTTTCTTGGAATATGACCATAGCAAAAATTATGACTCATTTGATAGGCATAAAAATGAAAGAAAATGGATGTCTTGTTAATCTGACGCAAACCCCATAAATTCCACATTTAGCTGTAACTGACTTCATAGCTTATCTTCATATAGCTACATGGTTTTGCGTGGTTAAGCGGTTCGTGGTAGGTTAAGTTTGTTGCTACCACTGCTAGTATGTTAGCCTGCTAACGGCCGCCTTGTTTTGTTGATTCTTCACGTTACTGCAGTTCCTGTGCTCTGCTCCTCTGCGATGCATTGCATCATATCAAGGGTTTAAAATGACCTGCAGCGTTCATTTTTTCTCCGCTTCAAGCAGAATTCTTCCTAGTGCAGTCGCTGATGTTTTACGTGCCACCCGTGTCATGCGCTTTAGTGGCTAGGCCGCCACGTGGCCAATCAGATAGATGTTGTCGTAAAGGTGGCCTACAAAGTCCTCGCTGATGTTCTGAGCTGCCCGGCGTGTGTTTCGGATAAACTCTCTCTTGGACATCTTGTTCTTAACGTGAGGGCTGGTAAGGTCGATGGAGAGAAGGATAAGGGAGTAGCACAGAACGTACACTGCATCTGCAAAACAACGAGGTGTTTTTTTTTATTTGCTTTAGCAGGCTCTGTAACTACCACCTCAGATAGAAACTTTGCATGATATAGAGATTTTCAGAAGGCTGTGTGGCTTAAAAGGGCAACAGAGAAAGACAGTGAGAGAGGGAGACAGTGCTTTGAGGGTCTTGGCGTGAGTACCATCTAAAAAAACACTGATATCACAACTCTATCATTGTGTTAAGAAAGGAAAACTGTAAGAAAAGCACAATTCATCCTAATGAGTGAGCTTTATTAGTCATTTACAATAAATCAGCCTGCTTTTACAGTAGCACACACAGAGTCCCGTGTTATTACAGGAGGTAACTTTGATTGGTTTGAGCAGGGTCCACTTTGGCTAACACTTTAAGCCAGTGGGCTTAGCTTGGCTTTAGAGACAAATAACAGTGTTCAAAGAACAAGCAGAAGGATTTCTCACGTCTTGTTCCATACAAAGACAACATCATATAGACCAGCACCTATTTCTACAGGGTTAAAACAAACTCAACATTACAGCTCTTATTCCGCAATTTGTACTTTGTTTGCAACACTCTTGGAACCAGTATTTCAGTTTCAGCCGTTGCCTGCCCTGTAGTAACAATCTGACAACATTACTTGTCAGATTACATACCTGAAATCTACAGGCAAACCAATTAGCAAAGCAAATCACAGTAATTTTAATGTCACAATAACAGACTAGATCATATAATGTAAGTGCTAACCTGGGATATTTTAGGACCTTTTGGTCTGAAGTTCACTCACCAGGACTTAGGCCCACTTCCTGCACCAAAGTGGGGTTGCAGGCACAAAAGCGATGGGAGAACTTGGTGATTAGAGTCTCCAGATACTCGCCCCTCTCCTCCGGGGCATGGATGTGTCTGAAGAAGTCCCTCAGTGCGTTAGGAAGAAACTGGTTGCTAAAATTATGAAGTGTGACTAGCTCATCCAGGACATCTCGTCTGAAAATACAGTCATCAACATTATATGCAACATTCAAATATGCGGAATACCACAAATTACTTTAAATGTAGATCAGTTTGAGAAAGGCTGATGGTTAAGTCTTCTGATGAACCACAAAACAAACTACAGGTCAAAATAAAGAACAGAACAGATGGGGTAACAAACCGGTCATCAAGATAAATCCGTAGCATCTTCCAGTTGAGCATTCTGGTGTAGAATATAAACTTGGCAATTTCCTTCGGGTGGTCCACCAGGATGCCTCTGGACATGAAGTAACTGATACCCTGAATGAAAGAGCCCACATAAAACAGGGTGTGGGGATTAGGGAAAGACGAAGCAGGGGGGCACGCTTTTTGCCAGACACTGCAGTTTAGTCCAGAGCAGAGATATCGCATGTCCTTTAAGTGGACAGCTAAAGCTTTGCTAATCTAACCTAAGACATGGATGAGGGGGAGTCAAAGACATTCAAATGCACCTTCGGACAGAAGTCACGTTTTATGAGCGACTTTCATGAAAGAAAACCCATTAATTTCATGTTTATCTTGCAGCATGTCATGCATCATTATTCATTCTTGGTGAAACTGTAAAGATATTACATTTATTCTTAAGTATGAGCATAGATGGGTTATGTGGGAATTTATGGGGTAGAGGAGGAATTAAGCAGTATTAATAATTCATCTCTAAAGCACTTTGTGCTTATCCACGAAATGGCTTGGCCTTCTAATAATGGCCTCTAATAATGACACATTAGTTTGGCAAGACAAAAAAGTAAGTACCTCTTGCGGGTTGGCGTTGAAAGTAAGACTTCCTTCATCTAACTCCATGTACAGTTTTCTGTAGGAAAATCCAGGTGGAAGCCTTCGGTTGTATATGGAACAGTGACCCCAAGTGGACTTGCACAAGCTAGATAAAGAGAAAGATTGAGAAACACTGAAACTAACAAAACATTCTCCATTAGTGGAAAGCCTAATAATAAATGCCGGACATTATTCTATATTCTTTCTGTTTGTTGTTTTTTATTCTTTTTGTTTGTTGTTTTTGAACACACTTTTAACTTTCGTCAGGGTACTTCTGACGAAATCTTAAAATTCACGAGTTCGCACTAACATGCAATCGCAAATGATCACTGATGCGTATTTGGCGTGCTGTCCGGGGGGAGGGCTCCGAGCTCGGAATTTGGCCCGAA
>JAZGTJ010001782.1:33735-50225 GCA_036877575.1 Botia almorhae
AGAGTGAGGTGATGGGGTGGTGGAGGGATGCTGCGAGACTGTCATGTGACGGAGGTGAAGGACGGCTATATATATGCGTCGTTGCGTGCTGATTGGTTGGATTGGTTGACATTGGTTGGATGACCGTGCTACTCCCGAACTTAGTTAATAAAACTTCATCAAAAAAAAAGAATGTAATACAATTTTACTTTAGGCTTCATCAAATCCATTGAGACACAAATGAAACTAAAAATGTTTTGTAAAGTGCTATCTCTGCTTCCTGGGTCTCCTTGGCAAAAATGTTTGATATGGGGAGTAACTCCATTACTATGTCACCTACCCCTGCCATAGGTACTCATCACTGCCCAAGTCCTGCCACACACAGGAGGCCAGGCACAGGTCAGTAGCATTCAGGTAGGACAGGATGGTAATGCTAAGTTCAGGTGGCAGCATTTCGAGGTCGATAAAGCCCTGTTCATCTTTCCCCCTACGGACACGCAGCAGGTGGCTGATGTCAGTGCCAGGGACCTGGCACTGCAGTGTGCGGCGATGCTGCATCGGCTCCATCAATGGGGGCCCGGCCCTCCGTCCCCGCTCTCTTTCCTGCTGGAGGAAGCACTGTTCACTGTACTGCTGCTGCAGCTGCTGGTTCCTCGCCACCCTCCACAGACCCTGACCCATCTGTAGATCTGCAGGGTTTTAGCACATTAGCATATTCAGCACATACGTGTTAAATATACATGTTCCATATAAGATGGCCAATAAGCTAATCTTATTTGTTTTACTATAAGCTGACCGTACTTGTTGTGTGAAAATAGTATGGTCATTTTGATTTCTAAAGAGCTCTGGAATCTGTGTATCTTCTGTGCATTACATATTCATTTTCAAATCAAAAACAGAGAATGTTTTTTTTTATTTTCCTAGAAAAAGGATAGAAAAGTAACCATTAATTTCTTTTTTAATTTTGTGAACATTTTTATTTCATTTTAAGTTTTTATTTGAAAACTGAATGATTGTGGATTATGAAATGCTTGAATCCACTGTGGCCTTATGTTCTTTATAGACAGATAAACAGACAGCTTTGTAGAATTATAAAAGTAGAACCTGCTGTATCTGGGCTGCTGAACAGCAACAGGAAATGACACACTTGGTTTGTAATACAACCATGCTGCGTGTTACTATTAAAATACTCAAATATGTTACACATGCGCAACTTTCTATTCCTAGGAGTACTAATGAGTACTCATAGGTCAGTTCCTGCCTTTGATTTCTTATGTAACAAATCCATACAAAGCAGTAAAGGCTGACGTAATCTCAGCACTCCGAGATATTTGACACGCCCGGTCCTATCCTGCTTTTATTGTGTCTGTTGGCCTGGTTGAAATCCTTTATCATTCTGCGTTCTGTTCTATTAACTAAATCCGAGTACAGAATTAAGCTCTCAGCACTTTATTATTGATATAGATACCTAAATAGAACTTCTATTTAGTTATCTGAATCATTAACTTACCAGACAAAACAAAACAGCCTTTAGGAAACTGTTTTTAGTGCTAGTGTGCAGAAGTCAGCTGGGAAATAAAACCTCTGATGGCAGCTTTATTGCCAGTGCAGTAGCACTAATCCTGTCTCAGAGATATGCATTAAGCCTTTTTATGTGGACCTGTCTTACTTCCTCCAAGGGCCTTTCTCTCTAAAACATGTCTCAATCTAGGAGCCAGGCTTGCTATTCTCATCTTTAATGGCCTCTTGAATGGTCTCTGACTGGCTCTGTTTCTTCACCCTGTCCCAGTCTAACATGACAGCATTTGTCATTTGAACCATTTTATCATGTGATAGGATATACACTCGCTCAGGACTGACATAATGCTATGGCACCTGTTCTATTATCTGAAAGGAGCTTGGGAATTTTTAGACCTCCTTAAAACAGACTGGTGATCCGAACAAGGTCAATGAACTCTTATAAGCAAATTCTTTCTGCCTTGCCTACGGGCAAAAGTAGTTGTTTAAAATTTAAAAAGCAATTGTTATTTGAGATAATATGAATATCTTTAACAGTTTATCAAATATTTATATCAAAAATGACAGTGAACCATATGCATGTTCTAACCGTGCGAATCCTGACATATAACATGTTCACTCTAAATTCTTACACAGCATCGACAAGCTGGAAAGACTAAGAAATAAACAGAAAATACTATTTACAAATGCCAAAAGACTATATTTTACGTCACCTAGTTACTCAAAAGGTACTTTAAACGTAGGGCAACCCTGATCCATTTTTTCCTGTTTACTTTTTTATATTTGCATGTCAGTAGCCGAGCGGATTTCTTTTGTGCAGATTTACATACAAGTTTTAAAATCTGTTATGAGACATCAGATAAATATTTATATAAACATTACTTAAAGGTTAACTTTACCAAATAGTTTTGTATGATTTCTGACACAGAAATGTTTTAACTTTCCTACATCTCTACAAAATTTCTAAGAATTTTGTTCGCCATCAAGTTTGGCTGACGCACAAAGTCCCGCCTCACTCTAAAGTCTTTGGTTAAAATACCGAAATGACGCAAATAGCCAAACGCTGATTGGCTGTTGAGCCCAATGACGCAACAACCAGCTTTGTTGTTATTTTACCAGCACGATGGATAAAAGCATCACAACTCACCTCTGTGTATATGAAACACTTCTACCGCCGCCGCGACGAAATGACTTGCGTATCTGCTACAATCTTACTGATTAAATTATCTTAGTACTTTAACGGGAGCCCAGGACAGTCATCTTGACAGCTCCAGCCCTGAAACCTGCTGCTGATCGCGGTGTGACAGTATCATTCATCATAAGTCCACTCGCTCCTCCTGTTTGTCTCTCTCCGCCTTTTCTAACACTTTGGCCAGGCTGACGTTTCTTGTTTTAGGTGGAAGTGACGCAAATCTTTAAGCGTAAAATAAACACAGGCAGCAATAGCTGCAGTTTCGATAAATAAGATCAGTCACGTTTGTCATATACTCACTTTTCTCTTAATACAAATAAGCAATATAATTTCTAGTTTCATAAACAAACACGCTTTGTTTTGCACTAGAGTATAATCGTTTAAAAATACTTTGAAATAGTCGAAAACACGAATGTGCAGAGGTGAAATATTTGAGCATTCGTCTTCTCCCTATGGTCCTCTGCCGTGCATAGAAACCAATCACAACAAACCCGCTATATTCAGCGCCAAAGACAAAAGCGATGCATGTTTAACCATAAGGTTTAACCTCCGGTAAGACAGAACGTTGCCTTACACACATGCCAAATGAGAAATACAATGAATTAAGGCATATTACGTTTTTTATTAAAAATCATGCCCTAATATTTTTACACTGCATTTTTACAATGATCTGTGAATGGTACGATGACTGTGATATGTAACTAAACATTATAATAATAAATAACTCCTTGTAAAGGACAGCGATGGCCACGGGTGATCTTAAGGGATGTCTCAGGAAACTGGAAGCATCTATCCGTTCTCTGAAGTATCCAAGAGATGTGGACTATCAAAGGTATTCAAGCATCATAAATGTCAGGTGTTCAGGTGATAATTGTGCTTACAGGTAGCTTCTTAATTCACTGACGTTACGTACAGTTATACATACACTTAAATACATACACTTTCTTGTATGCATTGTAGTCGTAAAATTATATTCATGTATGTTTTACATCTACCATTCTGATGCTTTTTATTGTACACATGCATTGTAGTTAGTGGTACGCGGTCATTTGAAAGCATTTGCATTTGGATTTCTTCAACTATGGGCACTCTATAAATGTCCATATAAACGCTAGATATATCGCTTTCCTGGTATCTAATAGAAACTGAAATTATTGCAGTTGTGTAGTTGGCTGGGTGCGTTTTAAAAAATCACTGGATACATAAATAACAAATCACTTGTTTTTTTTTTTTTTAACACATATTTTACCAATATAGAAGAACAGCAGAGTTTCATGTAAGCCTAAATATTGGGGCAACTGGCTTACAATTGTATTTCTAAGTGATCCGCTGTGTTACGTTCCATTATTTGTTCACACATTAAAAGCAGGGAATGTGTAGTATTATTTTTGTCTATTGCTTCTGCAGTCTGAGTCATAAAATGAAGATGAGGGAGCTGACAGAAAAAAATGTCCAGAAGTATAACATTTTGTTTATTTGCCTCATATTTATCTTTTAATCAAAAAATTTCTTCACAGCAAATAGAGCAGTTTTTCCTAATAGTTATGGAGAGCACTGTATATATAAATACATATGCCATCCCATCATCTGACCTGAACCCAATAGAAAATTTGTGGGGTGAACCGAAGGGGAGAGAGAACAACATTTGAAAGATCTGGAGATATTCTGTATGGAAGAATTGTCTCTAATTTTTCCAGGTGTTCTCCAAACTCATTAGACAACATAGAGGACTGAGCTATTATCTCAGCAAGTGGAGGTAGCAAAATGTATTGAATAAAATGGTGCCAATAACTGTGGCCAACATGTTTACTATTGGAAAACATATATTAATTTCCTTTTGGGATTTTACCAATTATGCCAGTATGGTTAGGGTTACGGTTCATTTCTCTCTGTATATAAATTTCTTTACCCTCCAGAACTCAGTTCAGATTTTCTACATTTATAGCTGTTTTGAATACATTTTTACATGCAGTCCGTGAAGATGATATATGCGGGATGAATCCTCAAACCCCCAACCCTTTTTGGCCCAGGGTTCAAAAATCTTAACTCATATAAACATCCACAAAGGGGCTGTGCCAGTGTTTCATATCCCATATTTTGTTTTGAAGTTTGGAGAATTGAAGACTTGTCCCATCAGCCCCTCCGGTACGGAGCAATTTTGTAAACAGGCTTTACATAAACCAGTGCTGTTTCTCCAGCAGAAATCCCAAGCTGCACATCAGATGCTCGGTGAAGAGGTTTTGATGTGAGACGTATCAAGCACAACATGGTTTTTTAGAAAGACAGATCCATTTGGCTTGTATATGCTGGGGATGATCCAAAAAAATGACTTAATGTGTCCCCAGCACGACACACACAAGATGGCTTACAGATAGTTTGAGACACTTTTTTGGTGCTGCCAAGTTAATGAAAACCTTTATATTTGATGCTTAATGGCTTTTGTCACTTGTTTGCTGTGTTGTTTGTCAACAGCAGTGCTTTATAATTTCATGTTGTTTTAATCTTTCAGATTGGCTGTGGGGGATCCGTCAGCATGTCTTCCTATAGTGAGCTATGCCTTCATTTCCTTTTCTCCCTCACTCACAGAGCATCTGGTTGAATACGGCGTTGAACTAGCTGGATTGAATGATCTGCGATTTATTGAGAATGTTTATAAGGTGAATCATGATCATTATATTTCCTATATATCCTTTTAAGATCTTATACAGACTTAAATGTGTGATCATAAGAGTTCAATAGATATTCACACCTGTGTCGTGTTTAAAGGTCAGGGTTAGTTATTGGATATTGGATAAATTAACAGCAGTCTGTTTTATTAGCATGTCTTAATGCGCAACCCTTCTTTTCATTTTATTTTAATAAACTGTCCACAGTTTCACAGAGCTAGTGGTTTTGAGGAGTTGGTTGTTTGAAATCTACCAAAGAGGCTGCACTAAACCAACCTCATAGTTATGGGGGTAAAATACATGATTTGGCCACAGAATTGAAAATGTAATTTTAATGTTTTTCATTTTTTTTCAATGTCTTTTGCCTTTAATGAAACAGGTTGTTTTTAAAAAGTAATTTTACTTTGAAATTGAATTAATTGAATTTACAGCACCAGGATTTATGTTGCCTGTCCTAATAGTCTTATTTATTGGCACCGCTTCTGATCTGAGAGGGTTTAACTCGGATTAAACACGGGTCTCTTCCATGGCTGTGTGGTTTGGAGGATCTGTAACTCTGCTCTCCAGCATAGCACTCAGCCGTTCAACTGGCAGCCCAGTATTGAATAATTACGATTTTTTTGCTCGCGTCTCCTGCAGCCAGAAAATGAAAAGAGGAGGCTGGCCTTCATGTTGGTCCAAGTCGTCTGATCTCAGATTAACTCAGAGCCAATTCAGGATGTTTGGCCGCAGGACTGAAGCACTGCTCTGTCTTTCAGCACTTCCTCCTGTTCGTTGACCTCTCATGCCGTTCTAAAAGAGTTCTGGCCCTTGTCCCAGGATCATCTGTGGCTCACATGACGTTACAGACAGAGAAACAGTGATCCTGTCATATAACTTGGAGGGCAACAGGGGCATTGGTGGCATTTGCTAAAAATTAGTGATGTTGTAACAGGAAGGTAGTGTTTAGCAGTTCTATTTTGGTTTATCCATTTGTCTTTTCTACAGCATGTGTGTTTTGTTTCTGTCATTATTCTTGGTGGTTCGCTTCCTCCTATGCCATAAATTCCTAAATTAAAAAAGTATTTTTTACTGGTTTTAATCCACTTAGAGAGAAACTATTCCTTCTAGTTTTTCCCAGCATGCCATTCCTGTAAGTTTTAATATTTTTGTTATTTTTTTTCTCTGTTTTTGTTTTTTGGGTGAAATGTCTCATTATGTAGGTCCTGCGAGATGTTTTCAGCTACAAACCACTGCTGACCAAGCAACAGTTCCTTCAGCATGGCTTCGCTGAGAGGAAAGTCACCATTCTGTGTGATATCATTGGCTTCGTGCTCAGCAAACACAAAGAACTTTCTAAAGAAAGCAAGGTATCTCAAAAGTGTAACCACAAGCTGTTTTTGCTTTTTTGTTCATGTATTTGCAGACACAGCATTTATTCAGTCTGTCTTGCAGCTTGTCAATAGGCCAAAGAAAAGGTCTCAGTTGAAGAGCTGCATTAAAAATGATAACCGTTCTGCTAATATTGACTCACTAGGATTAACAGGCCTGACAGTAAGTGCATTATTATCCTCATTTTGGAAAGTGACATTTTACATTACTTTAATGCATTTGGTAGACGCCTTTAAAAAGCTGTCCAAAGTGACCGACAGTGCAACCAAGTTATACATTTTATTTGATATATACATTGTATTTTGTATAAAATACAATTTGTTATAAAATACATTTAAATGCATAAATATTATAAAATTATATTATAAAATATATTTGTGTATTTTTTGGGACTCACTCATGACCTTAGCGACAAAATCTGCCATTTTTGGCACTATTGGGCAGGAATTGTAGTTTGTTCCATTGCCAGAGATCAAAAGTTCATGGAATCGACTTCAAAACAAAAGAATTAAAGAAATAAGACGTTATTTTTTATTTTAAATTTAAATATTAAATTTGACTTATACAATTGTTGTTGGTGCTCTAACAGTTCATCTACAGAATCATAAACCTCATGTATTTGGTATTGTTATTTTTGATATTTCTTCTTCAGGTTCTTCAGAGGCAGCCACTTGTGGAAAGGCACCTTGGCAGCAGCTCAGCGCCAACACAAATCAGATTCTCTTCAGATGAGCGATCGCAGCAGGAACAGGAAACAGAAACAAGGGCGATAGACAGTGATTCTTTTCAGGACTCGCCTGAGCCCACTGTGAGAACATGTATCCTGCAGTACATGTACACACACATTCTTCTACAAAGCTCTGAACTTCTTCAATCCGCTCTCACACACGGCGTCTCTTTAGAAATGTGTTTCAGAAAGCATGCTAAGTGGGGTGGAGGCTAGGCTTCTGGATTCTGTCAGCAGACTGGAGCAGCGTTTGGCCTTCATGGAACACAGGATACATGCTCTGGAGAAAAGCCTGGCTGGCAAGATTGTCATCGAGAGCAGCCTGTGGGAAAACCTGGAGAGTCGCGTGTTGCTGCTGGAGACCAGGCTGGCGCTGACCCCGGCACGGGTACGAGGGCTTAACATCTGTTTAGAACTACTTTTTAGTTTATATCTCAATGGTGGCCTGAAGTTGATTTATCCCAAAAATCACATTGATTAATAATCTTAATTTATGTAAAGAAAACCTGTTGAGGGAACAGGATTTTTGTTGAAATCGAATACCATAATGGTTCAGTTGCTTCAGTCTGATGTTTTATGTTTAAAATGGCAAGCTTTTTAAATGTTGTTCTTTAATAAGATATTACTTTGAGATGTATGTGTAATTTTGTATGTCTTTAGAGTCAAATGTCAGGAGATGGAATTTGTAATGTAAGTGTTGACACGGGCGAAGTTAAAGAGGACGCAGGTACTTCTTCAAATATTAATCATGAACAGAATAAAGAAATGTGTACAGGATACACCGCAGCCAGTCCTCCTCCAACAGGTCCAGAGGTGAGCATCCATCCATTCATCTATCTGTCTGTCCATCCATCTTTCATTTAAATTGTGTTGGTACTTTTCATGCACATATTTGATGCCATTTTAAGAAAAGTTTGTTTAAAAAGCTGCTATTTATTTATTCTTTCCATTTTTAGGATATTAAAGAAAGGATGGAGAGAATAGTTAACATGTAAGTGTTTTAATCAACTTTTTAAAACTTGAATTCTAAAAGCCATAAATGTTTTCTCGTTTAGTGTGTTTAGTGTGTTCAGATTAGACTATGGTAATTACACTTGAATATACAAATATTTATCTAGCTGAATGTATAACAGTAGAAGACTTTGACATGTCTACAGTTATATAGATAAACGTGTGTTAAATTTTGCAGTTAGATAAACGTGTTAAATTTACACATACAAATGACGCACAAAAATACATTGTTTTTCTTTATATTTTAGGATGAAGGATACATCTAACATTCTGCAAAATATAGAGCCGACGATGTAAATTTTACCACAGCCTAAGCAACTTGTTTTAATATGCCTTAATACTGATACATTGTTTTAAAACAAGAGTCTTGTCCTCTAGATGTCGCTAGAACTCAAGTAAAATGTAAAGGTAAATAAGTCTAGGGCGCCCTCTGAGGTCTGTTCCTCTGTATTACAGTCTGTCCCGGATGCAGAATGAGTACACTGTCATAAATAAAGTAAAGGTGTTCAATGACTTGAGGATGTCTCTCTGTGTTAATATGGATGTTTTGTGATTGTTATTGTGGGAAAAATCATTTATTAAGCACAACGCTTTGTAAGAAAGACAGAAATAAAGTCTGAAGATAAGAATTGTACTTGAGGTGGCTGAGAATCCTGCAAGTTATTGCATTGTGTTTGTGGATTTCTTCTTACCCAGTGTATTGTGTTTAATTGTGTAATTCTGTGTAACATAATTCTGTTAACATTTAGGGACACTCCTTAGGTACCTTTCCTCACTTAGGTACTTTATCAGTAATGCTGATTAGAAGTAATACAGTGATTTTAATTTTAAGTTAAATTACGTTAAAATTCTGCTGTAATAGGAAAACAGCTATATGTTATCCATTTATAGTTTCTCAGAAACGTAAGAACATCAGAAATGTAAGCATTTTGGTGCTGTCAAAACACTACTTTGTTTAGCAAACACTAGTTTTCTTCAGCGGCCTAACCAGCCAAATACAGCAATGTTGTCTCCACCAATGGCATGAGTTTTGGAGTGTGACTACCATTTTATCTGACCAATGGGAGGTCAGTGTTCTGAAAACCTGTTTAAAACAGTCTTTTGTTTTGGTGGTACATAAATCAAACAAGTCAAATTAAGTCATTCTAATCTTCTATTCATTCTCTATACAAATGACTTATACAGTTTCTCTGGCGATTGTGAAACACTTATGAACTTCACACGCCTAAGGTCTTGCTAGCACAGCTTTGTAATTTACTTACTATTAAGAGTTGCCAGAGCAAGTTATAAATGTTTGTTAGTAATCTGAGAATTTTTAAAGTCAGGTAACCTTTGAATTCTTGGTCCTGGGCATCATTACACAAGACATCAGATTTGATCAGAGGCATGAAAGATCTGGCTATGACCTAATAACAAGACATCATGTGTCTGACAAGTTGGCCTCACAGGACACATTTCCCTGTCTCATGTTTCCTTTTTGTACACAGCAATACTGAGTACAGAAACTGTTTTCCATCAGTGAACTTTCCTTGTGTGGTTCAGAATCACAGAGTGGGTCATTGACCTATGTTCTCATGGCTATCCTCCAGAGGTTCTCTCAAGATCAATTGGACATACAATTAAGGAGAGGGAAAGATGGATCTAATGACTGCTGTCATTGTGTGCAAAGTGTGTGTTTGTCTGGGGAACATTCCAGTAAGCTTCTTGTGTACCCTGTGGTCTGTGTGTATTCAGTTGGAGCTACTCAGAAATGGCTTAGCAAACTTCCTAGGCATTGATGTGTGTACAGCTGATGGACAATAAACTGGGAGCTCAGTTGAAACTCAGCTGCTCTAAAAGCTACAATAAACATTTTCTGATGCCGTCTACAGATTCTAATCTCACCGCATAAACTCAACCTGTCTTATGGAATCATTGATTGTACAGTATATATTATGCCATAAAAGCCATTAGACATTATGAAACTAGTGTTTTTGAGTCTAAAAATTATTTTGATACATTTTACATTGATTACATTGATACATTGTTGTGTTGAAGAAAACTTGTACCTAACAGGGAATGATAAACACAGGGACAGGAATGTTAAAACCTTCATGTCTCCATGTCTCATTGGCTTTATCAAACCTCTGTGGAGTCATCAATCTGTGATGTTCTGCAATCAGTTTATGTGGTCTCATCACTTTAGCACAGTCAGTATCCCTCTCTGGGATCATCTGATTTGCAGTTAATGAACCTCAAAATCAATATTTGCTCAAAAGGCAAAACAATCAGTTATGCTAAACTGAATCTGCTCGGTTCTCTCTGAATAAACAAGGGGAACATTTAGTGTTGATGTTTTCCGCAATAAATATGACAGCTGGAGGAGACTTCCTGCAGTAAATGTGCATTTTAACAGTCTGTGTGTTCTCTGGGACTCAAACCCATGACCTTGCTGTTGCTAGCACCACACTCTACCAGCCGAGCTTCAGGAATACAAGTATATTTTAGGGTCTGTTGTACTGTTATATATTGTTTGTTACTGTAAACCTGATTACCTAATTTTTACTCTGATCCTAAATTCTAAAGCTGTACCAAGGTATAATGTGTTGCAATCTTAGCTGCTGAATGAATGAGTCTAATGACTGCAAAAATAATCCTGCTCAGGTATCTTTAAAAAAGGAAACAGCAAATGAAAGATGAGGACACAGATCCATACATAATGAACGTGTCATTAGTTTTTGTTGATTGGCCATTGAACACATGGCTCTGTCTCTCTGCAGCGCCGCTGTAATCCGCGCCTCCATCCCCTGCCCTCATTAATCACTGTCCCACCAGAAGAAAACAACCGAACGTGGGGTGAGGGGAGAGAAATGACTTGGTAAATTGGGTGAAAGGGAGCACTTTTTGCATTCCTTCTCTTTTTTTAAAGCGTGTGTGTTTATGCAAGCTCCCTTCGTTCCATTCCACCATACTCGCCCTTTACAAAGCCCACTCCACATTAAGTTCATTTTCACCCTTAATTAGCAGGACCTCATGCGTGTCTATGAACTCTTTACCTTTCTGATTGGTTTGTCGTGGGCCTGCCGGCATCTGCACGTCTTATGCAGCACAAGGCCAATTGAGCTAATCACTCAAGTTAATGAGAGTGTTTCTAAAGGTTGGAGAGGGTGAGCAAAAAGAGATGGACAAAATAAAATGAAAAGAATATATAATTAATATCTTAGAACATTTTTTTTAGGATTTATCTAATCTGTTCTTGATATTCAAATCAATTACATGGTATTTTTGTTTTAAAAAAATGTGTTTTTAATATTTAAATGCATTATTTACTGATAGACTACAATGTTTGCTATTTAATAGTAATAAGTTACCCACAGATATGTTATGACTAACATATAAAATATGAATAAAAACTATGTAATTATATTACGTTTATGCTGCCTGTAGTCTGTTTTGCTGACCCCTTAAATTAGAGTTCATTTTATTTCATTGTTTTGTTCCGAAAAGAATTTCCTCCTGGTCCCTTGATTACAAATTTACACCACTCTCAGCGCTTATTTTCTTTGCCAATAGGAGGCGAGTTATTATCCTTGGCTGGCCGCCAAGACCTCATTGCCTGCCAGTCAAAACAGTTTTCACATACTCATGGGAAGCCCTACAATAACATCTTATCATTAGAAACGAGCACATAGGCAAGTATTTGGGCCACTTGGTTTCCCCTGATGTAAAATAAACATAGGGGCTCTCAGTAAACTTGCAAGCCGAGTCTCAAGTGCCTAGCAACACCAGTGGGAACACACAGTGGTCGTGCTCTGAGGTGTAGTCAGCAGACTATCCATAAGTATATATGTGTATATGCTTATATACATAGATATGTGTGTGGACAATGTGGTATTCACAAGTTATTTAGATACTTTATAAATAGTCTTTATGTTAATTTAACTTATGTTATCTTATTAGTTATTAAAGTAAGGTGAAAATAACATTTTGTTCCTTAAAACAATGCAATGTAATGCAGCATTTAGTAACGTGTGTAAAAGCAGTAGGTTACAAGGCATTCAGACACAATCCCAAGAGACTGTCCCTGCTGTGTTTACATTGAAGATATCTCCAGTATGCACTACTGGAACCGGAAGAAAATAGAATATTGTGTTAGAATTTCCCACAATAGTTCGCAAAGAATATATGAACTAAACGCCTCTTGCTTATCTCAGATTTGTCTGCATCTCGGCCAACAATTACTGCATATTTCCTTTTAAGCAAGGAGGACACACTTAGGTCATCTAGGTTTTTCTTGATACTTTTTGAATATTTGAACACTTTATAAGCTATTCTACGAATAACTTTATTACACTATATACAACAAATACACTATAACTAATACACTATATACAAGTATATAGTGTATTTGTTCTAAGCTAAGCGGTGCTAGTGACCTTTTATCACTTATAACTATAATTTTTCTTAATGATTGAAGTTTTAACTTGCTGTTCGGATAAAATACCTTGAGTTTTTGCTTTAACGCTGTAGTTTAGGTTTAGTTGCATTTAAAATGGTACCTACATGGTAATTCACCAGCATGTCAGCAAATGCAAGGCTTCCACATGTTAGCCACACATAAAAAAGGTTATTCTTTTTAAATGTTTAATATTTTTTATTAAATTATATTAATCAAAATCCTAACCTACGTAGACAAATAAAAACATAAACATCAAAATCTTTTGACCAACAAAACAGAAAACCCTATCGAAAAAAATCTGGAATAAATATGGACATTTTAAAGTTTAAATGTTTAAAAAACTTTTGAAAGTATCTCTGCAATTTGTTAGCTAATTCTTTAAATGTAACAGCACACCAACTTTTATTAGGCACTACTAGTACATCTTAAAAAGACTAAAGCTTTTAATAGTCCTTAACAAAAGACTAAAAACTTTTAGCTAAATTTGGAAAAAACAACGGCATAGATCAAGTTGTTAGCTTAGTTGGAACTCTGTCAGGGAAAAATCTGTAAAATACTAGAATCTAGACATTGTCTTTGGTTTATTACATGATTCCCTTGATGTTTTCCTGCACAGATTGCTTCATACCGTGCCAGAGTTTTGCTCAAGTAGGAATTAAAACAGAACCCCATTAAACTGGGTGAGTGACATACATGGGAGTGATACATCCCAGACACTGTGCAGGCTGGCCTGACAACTGGCGTGTCATAATCTTAAGGATAGTAATGGCTTTTATCACAGCATTTGTTCTGTTTTGATGTGGGTGGACTGCAGTTGCTTTGTTAAAAATGCATAAGTCTGTATTTTGTTTGTACCTTAGTTTTAATACATTTTGTCAGGGTCAAAACAGGTCATTGATGGGGAACAGAAAAAAATAGGGGGCTTTGAATAGTGTCTTCTAATAACTGTTCACAATAACTTATGAATGCTTGATCATTTATCAGTCATTTCCTAAAATTTGGTGAGTAGTGAGTGTATAATATATACAATATCAGTGAAAGAAAAAGTCCCAATCACAATTTCATATCACCATTCTGAGATGAAATTCCAAAACAATGAAAAAATTCTTATTAAGAATCTTTGTCTTGTCAGTCATTTCTGACAAGAAATGTGTGTAACAATGTGGAAATGTGTGAACAAAACTAACACTTAAAACAAGATACATTTGATATATTACATATAAGTTGTTTATTTTGCTAAATTGATTTTTCTTGTCTAAAGCTTAAATAAATTTTTCTTTTGTTTTGTTTTGTTTATGCTTAAAACAATGAAAAATTGCAGATGGTGTAAGAAAAATAAACCTATACAAGAACTCCAGCAATAATTTAGAGGTTTAAACACTTCAGCAATTTATTGACGAATTGTGTGCAACACGCAAAGAACAGTGTGATAAATGGGTTAGACCCAAAAACATCTGCACAGTATAAATGATGTGAAATACATTCAAGGGACTCGAAACTGCAGTTACAATTACAAATCCTGTTTACATTCACCAAAATCAAACAATGACATATATATTGTTTTTGAAACAAAGTTTTACAGTATTTTACATTAGCTAAACAAAACATATATGAAAAGCAAAAAAGAAATATCTAAACACTAGAAGTTTATGTTGGACAAACATCCAATGATAGCATTACAGTGGAAGTGCTGTTACTAATGTAAACAGATGTTCACAGATGTTGTTAAAACAAGGCAATATCCAGATGTCCACCAAGACTGCAGGACTGTAGATGTACTTGATGCCTCACAGAGTATTTGAATTAGATACCATTTTACATGGCTCTATTCAAAACAATGATTTACCTCACAACATTTGTTTTAGACCTGAGTAGAAATATGTTGCTTGTATACTATGGTTTGTCAGTAAGATCGTTGAGTTCTGTCTATTTAGGGCGAGAAATACAAACAAACTGGGGAATGTAATTTAATGGTTCTTTGCTCTCTTTGAATTCTGCTGTTATTCACTGGTACTCTAATACAGTATACATGAAAATGTTTTCACAAGCAGTTATTTCTAAACAGTAATCATTTACCCATACATCATGTGGAAAACACTGAACCATAAAATATTTATAAAACTGCTTTTTGTTTTAATTCGTTCACACACATTCGTTCACACACATTCAAACATACACAAGCAATGCCATAGTGGTCTATACAATTAGTATATATCATATAAATTATATTACATATAATTATATATAATAAGTTTATGTATCATAGGAATTTAGCTCAGGTAAATAGATTTATAGCTTTATTAAAATAGATATATAGAATATATAATAAATATATAGAAGGAAGCAGGGCAGTCCATGAATTTTTCCTGAGGGGGGCGCTGAAAAACCATAAACATGATGTCACAAAAAGGCTTGTTTTACTTTTGTTTTAAATGCAATATTTTTAACCGTGACCTAAGTGTCTTTGGGTCATTATCATATAAACAGCATGATAAAACAGCATTACTTGATATGACTAATAAGTAATCCTTAGAATACTAATGACACTGACAGTGTTGTTATGAGTTTAAAATACTCTTGCATGACTGATATTCAGTCACAGACAAGCTCAAGAGAATCAAACTGGGTGAACATTCCAAGTCGCCTCCATAAGATGTTGCATTTGTGATTAAAAGCTAAACCTTTTCAGAGAGAGAAAAATATCACACAGCAAAAGCCACACACACAAGGAAACACTCAGCCTCTCTCACTTTTCTCAGAACTGAAGTTCTTGGAGGAGGTCTAAGACACTCAAGAAGACCTTTCAGTGGAAGAACATTTGAATCCTTCTGTAATGCATTTGTCTGATTGCCTATTGGAACTGACTGAAATGACATGAACATGACTTACCCACAAACACACACAGATTTGTGACTTTATATTAAGATCTCACATTTCTGTGCAAGACATTTTAGTAAACCATAAGGCGTCCAACATTTCAGTAAGACATCTCATTTCGCATGACTTCCTAGTTACAATAACAAACTTGCATATCTGCGTATCTTTCATGCGACTTTCTACTAGTCGCTAGTCAGAGAACACTGACCGCCAATGGCCTGGCCATCAACATTTAAAGCAAATTACTGAAGCAAGTGTTTACATGTCTCTTATAAATGTTATTATAAAGAAATAAGGAAGAGTAGCCTACTGTACATGTAAAATTTCGACCAGCTTCATAATGACAAAGTCTTTGTGGTTACTACAAGATAAGTAATTTCACAATATAGAAAATGTACATTTCCCTCATGAGTTTCTCTGATAGATAGAAAGCCCTTCCTATGAAATACAGTAGCTAAATCATATTCTTGATAATCTCTGGTTATTTATCCAAGGAATTATGCAAGTTACAGTGACATTAAAAAGTGAATTCCTCTTTATGTGTGACACTCTGAACAACGTTACTGTCAGACACAACTCCACAAGCCAAATAGAGCAAATGATGATGGTTAAAACGATGAACCAATCGGTTAATTCTGTCTGTTAAATGTTTCTGTGTATATTCAACAGCTGTTGATCTAAACTTTGGTCTTACTGTGGCTGTACCGATGT